>OZ005741.1:123389443-123439443 GCA_963930735.1 Dioctria linearis
TCAGATCTTATCAACGCATCAATCTACAAATGTTATTTCAAGACGCAGAGTCAATTCCATGGCATACTGTTCACTCATCTTCATCTGTCGATTAGCAGATTAATGTTCTGTGCTCTGCACTGAATTATTAGCATGACAGGCATGTACCCCTTGATACTAAAACTATTGTTAGTGCCCATTGCCCATGGCTGTCCAATGACATTCTTTCTCTAATCAGTGCACGAAACCGAGCGTATAGTCTGTGGAAGCGGTTTCGGTCATCCAGTTTTTTGGAGGAATATCGTATTCTACGTAATCGTGTTTCTTCTGCCGTTAAAACTGCAAAGAAAAAAAAGGTACTACTGTTCGGTTTTGAACATCAATCTTCCTACAAAACAGCTCTGGAGCAATTTAAAGTCTCTAAGCATAAATTCCAAGAAAAAGATTTGTTGTGAGGCTGATCCCGATGAAATACTCGTAAATAACTATTTTCTCGCTAACCATCATTCTTCGTCTTCCGAAGTCGCCATGGATCTCTTATCGCTGGTTTCATCCCAATCACGTGAGAGCTTCTCCTTTTTGAGGGTGACTGAGGCTGATGTATTTGAATCCTTTAAGTGCATTAAATCGTGTTCTACCGGTCTCGACAAGATCAACCCTAGATTTGTACGATTACTGTTGCCCTTTATTCCCTCTCCAATTGCTCATATATGTAATACATGTTTCATGACCTCAATTTTTCCTCGTGCCTTTAAATACTCTAAGGTAATACCTATTCCGAAAAATCCATCGTCAGAGTTTCGATTCCATTGCTCATGGAATTCTTTGCAAAGAACTTGTCAGAGAATTTAATTTTAGTTATCATGCTGCTAGTTTGATCTTAAGCTACCTGAGTGGTCAGACTCAGGCGGTCTTTTCCAATGGCAGGCTTTTGTCTTTTTTAGCAATAAATTCTGGAGTACCACAAGGTTCCATATTAGGACCACTTCTTTTTGTAATGTTTGTTAATGATATATTTGGTCGTATTAATCATTGTCATTTACACCTTTATGCAGATGATGCTCAGCTGTACCTGTCCAGACCGGTTGGATTGGTTGAGGATGCAGTATGTTGCCTGAATCTGGATTTGGAGGCTTTAAATCAGTGGTCGGTGGATAATAAACTCCTACTAAATCCTGATAAAACAAAGTGCATAGTGATTTACAGAACACTGCTCGACGCTAGCTATTTCCCCTCTGTAACACTCAATGGTACTGTTATATGCTTTGTGAATTCCGCTCGAAACTTAGGAGTTATATTCAATAGAACGCTATCGTGGAATGGTCATGTTGACAGTACATTACGAAAGTTATATGGTGGTCTTCGTGCACTATAGGCATCTAGTGCCTCTATACCACTACCCACACGTTTAATGCTTGCCCGATCAATGCTTATTACGGTAATTACATATGCATGTGAAGTGATTAGCGAACTCGATTCGCAATCGTCATATAGATAAGCTTAATATTAATTAACATAACCTATAAGGCAAATAATCTACGGACTTCAACCAATTCCAATCCAGCTCTACATTCTATTCCGAATTTCGAGCAAATCAACAACTACCTTCTGCTAAAAGCCCTTGATTGGTGTGTTAACTACCTACACAATCAAAGCTATATATTAAGGCGCCTAAGTGTATGCTCGGTTCTGCCTACCTAAATAAACAGAAAACTGGATTCAAATGCGTTGACTGTCGGAACGACTTCCACGCCACTTGTTGTAAGCTATCCAATCAAATTACATCGAGTATCATGAGCGGCTCTGTTGCCTTTCGATGTGCCGGCTGAATTAAAGAAACTTCTACTCATGATTGCGTTTCTGATAGCGATGAAAGTGAAACTTCTAATATTTTAGCAGCCGTCCAGAGCATGTCTAAAGAAATTGATGTCATTAAATTAAGACAAGCAGAATTCAATAACTCAATTAATGTTTCGTTGCATGAATTTGACGAGATTAAAAAACGTGTGACCACAGTTGAGGATAACAAGAAGAGAATTAAAAATCTGGAAGCGGAAAACTCGCGTATGAGTTAAGACATGGAGGCCATGGGAGAGCGTATAAAAATATTAGAGGAAAGATCCCTAACTAATTTTATTGAGATTAAAAATATTCCTCTTCGCCCTGACGAACTACCACATGATACTTCATGACCTCCTAAAGTTATCTTTATAAGACACTGATGTATTGAAGGTTTATCGTAGTAAGAGTAGAGCGAGTAATAAAAATTCTTTTAGTTCATTAATTGTTATGTACTCTAATCAGTTGGTCAGGTATCGTGTGTTAATAGCTAGAAGGTTACCGGAGGTGTGACAGCCGATATGCTTGGATATAGGGAAAAGAATATTATTTATTTTAATGAATTCCTCTCGAAAGATAAGAAAATTCTTTTACATAAAGCGAAGCAGTTTAAGAAAGAAAATGAGTTTAAATTCGCTTGGGTAAAAACTCGAAAATTTATTTAAAAAAGGATGACAACTCTTCTCTCTTTGTTATCTCAAACGAAAAAAGTCTCGATCTCGTTAGGATCAGTATTCAAGCTAGTCCCAAATAATAACTTAATTAATGTCACTATATATGTATTATCAAAATATCAGAGGATTACGTACCAAAACGGAGCACGTTCGATTAAATATAATATCTAACCATTATGATGTAATCTATTTTACAGAAACATTTCTGCAAGCGGGTGTTCATAGTTCAGAAGTCTTGGATGATAGGTATATGGTTTATCGAAGAGATAGAAATTTGAGAATATCTGGGCGTGAGGATGGCGGTGGATGTCTAATCGCAGTTAAGGATACTTACAATTCATTTCGAGTCGAGTCTTTTGAAACGGACCATGAGGTGCTATGGGTGGCAATAAAAGAAAATAACTTTACTCTCTATTTATGCTGTGTTTATATTCCTCCCCAAGAATCTTACGAATCATATAATTCCCTTTTTTCCAGTGTTACTGATAAAATATTACAGCTTCCTGCCAACACAATAGTAGTCTTCTTAGGTGATTTCAACTTACCGCATCTCAATTGGGCTTATGAGACGCCTGACAATTGCATGCGTCCCTCAGCAGCCTATAGTCTTTCCTCACATTCCCATCTTAATAATATGGAATTATGTAATCTAAAGCAATTTAATAATAAATTTAATATAAACAATAGACTTCTCGATTTAGTTTGGACAAACATTTCTCATTCCAAAGTTAGTATTACTTCATCCTTATGTCCACTATCTAAGATAGACTCCCATCATCCTCCGCTCGATATTATATTAGATTTGGCACATTCAAGAAGGCATTTTGGGCTTTCAGTAAAAACCTAAATAGATCGAACACGTATTCTTAAAAACTAACATTTAATGATGATACATTGTCATCTCCTCCTCTTATATGTGATATGTTTTCCACGTACTTTACATCCGTATACTCTGAAAAAGACCCCGGCATTATCCTTTCCCCTTCTGCGGACAGTTCCAATATGAATATTATGTTGAGCTTTATTTCTTCAGAATCTGTTCTTAATGTATTGAGTAATCTTGATTGTGACAAAAACCCGGGACCTGACGGGATTCCAAATATTCTTTTTAAGAGATGCGCACAAAGTCTAGCGGAACCACTTAGTAGTTTATTCAATCTTTCAATCACTAATAAAATCTACCCAGTATCTCTTAAAAATTGTTTCGTTATGCCGATTTATAAATCTGGTGACCCTAAACTCGTTATAAACTGTAGCCCTATTTCTATCTCTAACGCTCTTGCACTTATTTTTGAAAAAGTCGTTTACCATCAACTCCTATTCCAAATAAAACCATTTAACTCTGAAGAACAGCACGGTTTTTTACCGAGGCGTTCTACGATCACCAACTTATCTTTATTCACAGACAAAATAGCGTGTGCTCTCGATGAAAATACACAAATAGATTCTATCCACACTGACTTTACAAGCACTGCCTATCGAAAATGGCACTAATGGGATTTCAAACAGATACCATATCTTGGTTCCACTCCTATCTAACTAGCAGGGATATTAGCGTTGTATTTAACGGGCTATAATCCCCCTCATTTAAGCAAATCTCCGGAGTGCCCCAAGGTACAATACTTGGACCATTGATCTTTCTCATATACATCAACGACATGCCTTCTTGTTTTATGTCTGATTGTTTATTATACACTGATGATGCCAAGATTTTTAGAAAAATTAATAACGTGCCAGATTGTGTCCATCTTCAAAAGGATATACTACGACTAGAAAAATGGTGCCACCAGAACTGTATTGAAATCAACGTAAGCAAATGTAAATGCATTTCATTTCATCGTAAAAGAGACCCCATACTCCTTGACTTTACCATTCACTACACTGCTGTATCACGTGTTAATGAGATAAAAGATTTGGGCGTGATTTTCGACCGTAAGCTCCTCTTCATTACTCACATCAATTTTATTACGTTTAGGTCGGCATCCTCTTATATCAGTCTATATTATTCTTTAGTAAGGAGTACTCTCGAGTATGCTAGTCAGGTATGGCGTCCATTTTTCTCTTCTTTTAGTGCTCAAATTGAGGCTGTCCAGCGTAAATTCACCAGAGTTTTATTATATAAATAGAGAATACCAATCTAGAGTATCATGAAAGATTAGCAAAATACAACTTAATCACACTAGAAAGTCGCAGAATATACTTGGATAGTACACTTCTATATAATATTTTAAATGGTCGAGTATATTGTCACGCACTAGTCTCTAGTATTGATTTGAACGTCCCCCCGCGCAACTCAAGATCCCAGACCCTCTTCAGATTACCCACTTGCAGAACAAACATTAAAGAAAAGTCACCTATCTACAGAATAACAAAATCATACAATACAAGATTTAACAATATACATATATTTAACACTAGTCCGATGACATTTAAAAAATTTATTCTCCGCGAGATCGGTTATTAACATCTTTTCTGTTTTGCATTACTCTCTTTTTACTGCTCCTTAGCATTTGTTGGCTTCCGCTTTCCAACTGTATTTTAGTTTTACTTTCTCTATTTGCTTTTTCTTATTTTCTAGTTTTTTCTTTCACGCTCTTTAGATTTAACTTAGTTATTTTTTGTATTTTTTCTATTTTATTTTTCCTCCTCTCTCTTTTTTCACATTATGTTTTTAGTTTTATTTCTTTAGTTATTAGTCTATTTTATTATTATTTTTTTTTTCATTTACTTCTAAACATTATTATTACTTTATCTTCTTCTTTAAATTTATTAAAATTCGTTACCCTTCTAATTGTAAGGTAGTATATTATTGGAAATTTCTGTTTAATATCTTTTTAACTTACAAAATAAATAAATAAATTAAATAAATAAATATTGCTTTCAATTCAATTGTAAGATATGTCTACCCTCCGCAGATATGATCACATCTCACAGTTTGTTTCATCCATCTTTGGTTGCAGCTTTGTGCTATATTTAAAATTTCGTTGTATTTTGTTCTTGGCTAAAATTGTTAAATACCGTGTACCTAAATATTTGCATGACTGCTTGCAATATTGCAGGTCCAATAGAACAATTGCACTTATTATACCGCGATCCACCTCACTAACTACCAAGCGCCAATTCTTTGTCTTCACCATTAGACTTTGGAATAATCTTCCAATTGCTCTAAGAAATTGTTTGGGAGCTCGCACACTCAACAGTTTTAAACACTTGCTTTTCCTTTATTTTAACTCATGAAATGCTTATGTACTTATACAGCTAATACTACTATTTCTTTTTTTTTCTTTACTTTCCTTATTTTATTAGTTTTCACTTATACCTTATTTTACTTATTTTTTACTTTTTTGGATTACTTCATATTTGCTCTGAATTATTGGTTAATATTATTTCTTAGATGCTTAATTTTAGTTTTTTTTTGTAGTTTTTTAGTTTTTTAGTTTCTTAAATTTTGGTTATTTAATGTTGAATTTATAATTAGAAGCTTGTACAAACTTAAAGACCTAGTATTTTACTTGTACAATTGGCAATAACAAATAAATGAATGAATGAATGAATGAATATCCTGTCCACAACCTCCCTATCATTTACGAACATACTAGTTCTGGCCATAATGATTATTGTGGCAGTGAAATATCTTCACCCTGTTGTCTTCAATATGAGACAACAGGCGAGCCAACCACAAGGTAACCCCGAAATCACGTCAGAGGGAATTCCTTTACGAGAGCGACCTCACGCTCCCCCAACCATTTTAAAACGAGCACGATCACTCCCCAGATCCAGATCAGTCCAAATAGTTTAAAGGTGAACCGCTGATACAGTCGAGATTGAAACAATTTTTGTGAATAAAAAGTAGACCTGGTAAAAGAAAAAAAAAGTATAGGGAAACAAATTGTAACAAAAAACAAAAAGCAAAAATATGAGTGTAAACAACATGCATGACAGGCAACATAGCCTGAATAGGTTATAACTACATATGTATATATTAAATATATATAAATAGACATTAGAATTAAACATAAATAAAAATTAGGTAAAAGGATAGAAATTATACATGCATAAAACAATAAAATTAATATTAAAATGCATTAGAATTATAACAAAAATAAAGTATAGTAGTAATATTAAAGAGAACAGGTCTGAAACGCAGACATAATGAAGAAATAATTAAGTAGATAACAAAAACAAACACAAGAAGTTTACCAGGCTACTAACAGTAAAATTTATTTTTTAACAAAACTTAAAATAAGACAATAAAAATTTAATTAGGGCAACAAGTCTAACCTAGCCAATAAAATAAAATAAAACGAAACTAACACTAGGATCAAGAACACAATAGTTCTAAATTAGAGTAAAATTAAACAAAATAATAATGTAAAGCTCAACCGAGCACCGACCAACCTAGCTAGACCTAATAGACCTAAAAACAAAAAAAAAGAGAAAGAAGCCGAAACTATGTGTCCTTGTCGTTCTTTTAATCCCCCGGTATAAAAAAAAAAGAAAAACCCTGAAAAATAACAGAGGGGAAGGGGGATAAAAATTAGAACAGATTAACGTTTTTTTTAAATTTTTTTTTATTATTATTATTTTTTTTATTTATCATTTATTATTTTTTTTAATACAAGTAAAAAGGAAACAGAAGAAAGACAGGAAAGGTAAAAGCGAGTAAAACATGAAAAGACATATAAAACAAAAGGAAGCGAGAGAAACCATTCCGCAGGGGTCTCACTCCCAATCCTCGCCGGATTCTTCGTAAACTATGAGGCCGGAGAGGTGGCCATTAAGGGCCGAATGATGGTGGTGATGGCCAAATCGAACACCGGGTGGCAACACTCGCACAACCCATATCGCCTGTTAATATTGAGGGTACCGCCTGAAACAAAAAAAAGGAAATAAAGTGGGTAAGCGGGGTGTCATGTAAAAATCATCATTATTCACACTCACCTTTAACATCCCAGGACTGCCCTTGGTGTGGGTAGATGGGTAAGTCCACCGAGTAGTTACGGCCGGCCACGGCCTCCTCGCTCCACATGATGAAGGGACGCTCACTGCGTCGTAATAAGACTAGCCGGATCGGACCACATCACCAAGGCCAGGCGGGCTGTGCATAGGCACGTTGCAAAGCTTCTTGGTACACAACATCTTGAATTCGGGTTGGCAAAGGAAAAAAATGCTTGAGGTGAACTCGATAAAGACTCACTCACAAATAATCAATAGCCCAGTATTTAAAAAGCAGTCCCTCGAAACACTTTTCTGCAACAAAGTATTAGATACACGGTAAGCAAAATGGATATCGGACACCAGCAGATAAGAATTCCTATCTGGTACCCAACAATAACAAGATCTTATTCTGTTTAGGACAATCCTCCCATCCCCGAGAGTTATTCCTCTCCTAAGAATAACTCTCTTATTTGCGGGGGAAGCATTGTTGCATGTCAAAATATACCTATAATGGGTATAAAATAAAAAGGCAAAAATATACTTAAATAAAATAAAATTATTCCAAAATATTTGTTTCATATAGCTTCTGTTAGGGCAGTGAAGAAAATTGCATCATCAATTTTCTTCACATACCGCTCATTTTTATTGAAAAATGCCTTCAGCAAATTTTGTCAGTGGAGATATTTAATTGAAAGAAATAACCAAAAGGCAAATCGCACATACGTACATACATATCATGGGAAAGAGCTTCTCTATATATATGTATACGCGCGCTGCAATTTCAAGTGACGGGACGGTGGCTGATGTTTATAAAAACATCATATTACATCAAACCACCATCCATCCAAAAATATTCTGGACTTGTTTAATCAAGAATAAATGAAAATTTTTCTCAGGGTAGATATGCAACTATGCATTTTCTACCCTGAACGAAGGCTCTTGATCACGATGAAAATAATCAAGAGCCGAGTTGTTTTTTAAAGTTATAAGTTGTAAGAAAAAGAAAGGTTAAGTTGTGGTCGGTTCCGGCGGAATTCGGAAAAAAACAAAGATTATACAAGTTAGGATTATTCACTAGCGCGTAGCATGGTGATTGTAATATGCAATATGTGAAGAAAAAATAAATAGAGAAAAGGTCAATATAAGTTGTGTGTTACTCAGTGAATCGAACCCCAATTAAGGAATACCACCGACCAACAGTAGAAGAGGAGTAAGAGTAGAAGCGGTGAGTACATCAAAAAATAAATATAACAGTTGTCTCAGATCAAATTTAGGCTGATATGATAACTACAAGCTTGTAAGGGGAACTATCACGTAGGTCAAAAGTGAATAGCAGCGAGAAGTGATAAGCCCATGTTAAGGCTTCGAATTTTATTATTTTTATAATATTTACAAATTAATATAGCTTCCAGCAGCAGATATACCAGCCTACAGGGTGCTCCTTAGAGAAATTAGATATCATGTACGTACATTTTTCTTATTATATTCGCAAACAGTTGAAATTTATTTATTATTGAAGGAGGTTCAATTTGTAAATAGCGCATTTTAAATTTGTGAGTTACAATGAATTTTAAATTTTAAACGGAAAATCTTGAGTATGTCCAGACAAGCTATAAATAAAGAAAAAAAAAGCCAGTAAACAGTCTTGTCGCAATTAATATACTGAAAAATTCCTGCTTTGAAAGGTTCCCAAAATCAGATGGAAAATTATGGAGAGAATTATAAGGATGTAGCTATTTATACATACTGTATGCATACGTAATCGGTTATTTATACATACAGTATGTATACGTAAGTGGCTATTTGTACATACAGTATGTATACAATAGGTGAAGGAGGGTCGCGCACAAATCATTGCCACACACACACACACACACACACAAACCCACACACATTTACAGCCACACAGGCACACTTCTCGAACATATGCTGGCTCACGATTGCTCACGAATTGACTAGGATGATACAGGGCTGACGGACGCTCCATTCCACTACCTGAGTAAGGGAGAGTGACACCTACCGGAAATGGCGAGTGGGTTAATGAAGCAGCCGCCCCCGTCCCGATAAAACTTTGACAGGCCTCCAAGTACGTTCAATGCTCGACATAGCGATGCACGTGTAGGCTCGGATGGAACATTCCCGAATAGTGCCGATCCGGCTCTGAGCATGATACCCCATGAGGATCATGCCAACCCTCGCATGGCCTCCCTGATGCATAGATAACCATGGGATCATAATGGCAGCTACTCAATACGGGCGGAGATAGCGGCTTGGAGGGGGAACCCAGCAGCACAAAATGTTTAAAAGTGGAGACGCAGAGAGCAGAGTAGCTAACAAGGAGAATACGGACGCTGAGGTTAACCCCTTTAAAAGGTGCGGATTGAACCGCAAGCCGCAACAGAGCGGAAAAGCAAAGAATCTAAAGCGTAAGCTGAAGACGCTCGAGGATACGATCCGTTCGCTGAACGAGTTCGTGTCCAAAAGGATAAACATTCACGCGGAGATTAAAAAGATTATAGCGAAAGCTATGACTGAAATGGCCGCAGCCATGACGGAGATAGAAAAGACAGAGGCGGAGCTAGAAAAGACAGAGGCGGAGCTAGACAAGAATGAGACGCGTGCTGCCGCTAAGCCCTGCCCGGAAGTCACAGATGTGGCCGAAAGACCCAGGAGTACAACATATAAGGTCGTCCATGTGAAGAAAAATCAGAAGGGATAAATGATGTTCGAACTGACGAAGGGCGAGGGCGGGAAGTGTGATACACTGAAGGCAGCGGTTACTGAATCGCTCGAGGGGACACACAGTTACGGTGCGCACCCACGAGATAAATGTCGTGTGCAAAGACATAGACGAGGTGACGATCAAAGAAGAGGTGCTCGAGGCACTGAGGAAACAGTTGGAAATAAACATCTTACCGGTGTCTTCAATCAGAAGCTTGCGGCAGGCGTATGGTGGCACGCAATCGGCGATAATAAGCCTGCTATTTCAGCACGCGAAGAGAATCCTGACAACCGGTAAGGTCAAGATTGATTGGACCATCTGAAGGATCAGAGAAGCGATGAAACCCATGTCGTCTTTTCGCTGCTTCGATTACGGACACTTGGCAAAGGACTGCAAAGGCGACGACAGGTCCAAGCGATGCAAAAAATGCGGACGAGACGGACACATCGCTAAGAACTGCGATAAGACACCGTGCTGCATGATCTGCAACACTAAGGACAAGAAGGCGCCCCACATAACAGGGAGCAGCAGGTGCCCAAAGTTTAGGAGCTCTATTAAGACAGACGTAAAATGAAGCTGTTACAATTAAACCTCAATAATTGCGAGGTCGCGCAGGACCTGCTACGGCAAACAGTGGCGGAAAAACAAATTGACATGGCCATCGTTTCGGAACAATACCGAAGAGTCGACGGCTCTACATGGGTGGCCGATACCACCGAAAAGGCAGCAATTTGGGCATGTGGTAGATTCCCGATCCAACAAGTAGTGGTCCAAGGACAGGCAGGCTACGTGGGTGTGCGGGTTAACGGAATATTCCCCATTAGCTGCTACGCGCCACCTATACTAGACCTCCAGGAGTTCAAACAAAGGATGGAAATGATCGCGACTTCAACGCATGGGCTGAAGAATGGGGCAGTCGACGCACGAAGGCAAGAGGAAACGCACTACTGGAAGCGTTCGTCGGCCTGGACATTGTTCTGGCAAATTCCGGAGACACGAGTACCTTTAGGGGAAGCAACGGAAGCTCCATAGTGGATCTCACCTTTACCAGGCCGGTACTGGCGAGAGGCATGATTTGGAATGTGAGCGCGGACTACACGCATAGTGTTCACCAGGCTATTGTATTCGAAATCAAGAAGCAGAGAGGAACGACAACCACCGGTAACCATGACCGCAGTCAAAGAAAAGGATGGGTGACCAAGTCCATCGACGTGGAGGTTCTAATGGAGCCGCTACGAGACGCCAGCGCACCAGAAGGCACAGCGCAAGAAAGGGCTAAATTGACCATGAGTACGCTGAAGGCCGCGTGTGACGCATCAATGCCAAAACGGATCGTGAACGACCGCAGAACACCAGTCTATTGGTGGACTGAAGCGATTAGCGAGCTACGTGCCAAGTGTAACAAGGCACGAAGGAGGAGCCAAAGAGCGATCGGCTCAGAGAGGCAAGAAGAAGAGCGCCGCAAATACATCGAGGCACGCGGAGACCTCCGTAACGAGATACGTAGAAGCAACAAACGGTACTTCAGGGACATGTGTGATGAAGCAGAAGCAAACCCCTTCGGCAACGCCTACAAGGCGGTGACGTCGAAGCTAAGAGGCTCAAGATCGCCAGCAGAAAAGTGCCCAATTTTAATGGAGTTGATTATCAAGACACTGTTCCCACCACAGAATTCAAGGTGGACCATTGACACAGCCCCGCCTGGAGACACAAACATTCCGGCGGTTACGGTAGAAGATTTGTTGAAAGCGTGCAAGAACGTGGGGGCGAACAAGGCGCCAGGACCCGACGAAATCCCGAACATGGCATTGATCCAGTGCAACCAAACTATGTTCACTGCTGTGATGGAGACGTGGCTGCAGGAAGCAACCTTTCCGAAAGACTGGAAGCGCCAGAAGCTTATACTGCTGCCCAAGGCCGGCAAGTCACCAGGTGACCCATCGGCTTATCGCCCAACTTGCCTTCTAGACACTGCTGGAAAACTGTTGGAGCGAATAACTCAGAATAGACTGGAAAAAAATAACCGAAGGCGAGAGACCACTATCGGCAAGCCAATTTGGCTTTCGGAAGGCACGCTCGACGCTAGACGCGCTAAACCTTGTGGTGTCCACTGCGAAAGAGGAACGAGATGGAAGGGCGGCAGTATCAAATACTGCACCATAATCACACTGGACGTCAAGAACGCATTCAACTCTGCTAACTGGGGCCTGATCATGAGAGCATTATAGCAGTTGGGTGTACCGGGGTACTTGCTGAGAATAATCGGCGGTTACCTCAGCAACAGGGTGCTCATTTACGATACCGAAGATGGGCCTAAAGAGTACCGGGTCTCCGGCGGAGTGCCACAGGGCTCCGTGCTAGGTCCAATTCTGTGGAATGTTATGTACGACGCAGTTTTGAGGCTAGAGCTGCCCAACGGGGCAAGCTCAGTTGGATTCGCCGACAACCTCGGCCTATTGGTGGTGGCCAAGTACTTGGAAGAAGTGCAGATGATCGCGAACCAGAGCGTAGAAATTGTGCGAAAATGGATGGAGTCAGTCGGTCTGTCTCTGGCACAGCACAAGACGGAGGTCCTACTAGTCAGAAGACGCAGAGTAATGGAGAAGCTGACAGTGGCAGTGGGAGATTTCGACGTCGAGTCAAAGGAGGAAATACGCTACCTAGGCGTCATTCTTGAAAGCAGGCTGAACTTCAAGGCCCACGTGAAGTATGCATGCGAAAAGGCATCTAAAATATACACTGCTCTGCCTTGGATGCTGGCCATCATCGGGGGACCTAGAAGTAGCAGAAGAATGCTCCTAGCGAGAGTTGTTACATCATGGCAATTTTATGGCGCGCAGATCTGGGCAGACGCACTGCAGCTGCAGGAGTGCAGGAAAACGATGCAGTCGGTGCATCGACGGACCGCTCTGAGGGTGACCAGCGCATTTAAAACAGTGTCAGGGGACGCAGCGTGTGTCATAGCGGGCACAATGCCAATTGATATAGCCGCGGATGAGGCAAAATGCATTTACGTAATTAAGCAGAGTGGAACCCTCGCGCAAGAAGACAGACGAGGAGTAGGGGCTGAGTCGATGGAAGTTTGGCAAAGAAGATGGGACTCATCTCAGAAAGGACGATAGACTCACAGGTTGATCCCGAACATCGGGAAATGGACGACAAGAAAGCACGGAGAGCTGAACTACCACCTGACGCAATACCTGACCGGCCACGGCGGCTACAGAAGTTATCTGTACCGCTTCGGACACGACGATACACCGCTTTATCCGACGTGCAGAGAAGATGAAGACGTAGAAGACGTGGTGTTTAAGTGCCCACGGTTCCGAGAGGAGCGAAATAATTTGACGACAGCAACAAACGCGACGGTCCGTGCGGAAAGCATAATCGACGAAATGTTGAAGACGGAAGAGAATTGGAACACCGTGTGTTGCACAGTCAGACGTATCAACGAGAAGTTGGGAGAGATAGAAAAGACCCGGAGGGACAACATGATGCTCTAAGGCCAAGCCGTCCACCGAAGTAATATCCCGGTGGACAAACGGCTGGAGAATGGTGGAAAGTGGTTTTTAGTCAGTAAGATCAGACACCTACTGGTTGCAGGACACGTACAACATCCAGTGTCTTATTCAAGATTTTCCACCTTCAAAAAAAAAAAAAAAACTTCTCGAAGACGTAGCCACAAGCGCGGCGTGTGTGTGGTGTCTGTTCGGGAAGTGCGTGCGTGTGTGGCCGGATGTGTGTGGGGTGCGCGTGTGCGTGTCACTGATCTGTGCGCGAGACACCCCCCCCCTTCAGCGACATACTGTATGTACAAATAGCCACATCCGAATTATAAAGTAAATGGTCTCGTAATTTTTTTTAATAAGTTCATTTTGGATATTGCTGTCTGGAGATATGCACATTATCACTTGACCGAGCATGATAGGTCCACCAGCTTTTGTTGTATAATATTATATTTAATTTAAATTTTATTGCAATTTAATTTGAATAACAATGTTTCATACCGGCATTCGTGGCGTTACATCCTTTTCAGTCTTCCCGGTATACATGGTAAAGGCACTTTCGCATCAAAAACAAGAGCTGAAAAATGTAAATTGAAATACTTAATTTATTCCACTTTAAAACCAGAGTTTTGCTTCAATGATTAATAAAATTATGGGAAATAGAATAAACTAATAATTTTACTAATAAAATAGTATATTTATCTCAGATTTTTAAGAAAAACACAAGTTTTATGCTTTATCGGCCGAAAAACTTGTTCGCTCGAGAAAAGTTGTATTTTTCTTAAAAATCTGAGATAATTATAACCATTTTCTCAGTCAAATTTTTAGTTTATCCTATTTTCCATGATTTTATTAATCATTGGAGAAAAAATCTTGTTTAAAAGTGCAATTAATTGAGTTTTTCGGTTTACAATTTTTCGGTTCTTGTTTTGATGTGAAAGTGCCTTAAGACTTCAGCAGAGTATAACTGAATATTGGAAATTAAGGTTAGAAATGAAATAAGAAAAGGGTATTATTGTCTTAATGAAGTAGAGTTATTGTTTTCATGAATTAGTTAATAATAGTATAGTATAGTAATAATACATATCGAAGAATGGTACAAGAAGCCAACGAAGACTTGTTTGTGAAATTTTTTGAAGATTGCCATTAGATAAACAAATTAGAATAGCTCTGGGTAACTTTTTGAATTAAACTATGAGACATATCTATTGGATGATTAGAGAATTTTATTAACATGGAGTAAAGTACTTGAAATGAAGCTGTAAGAATCTTTTTGTTTCTCCTTCACTCTACCCGAGTCCTCTTTATGATGAGAGTTCGATAGGATCGCTCCTCCGGTTGCTTTCAGATCTACAGGTCAATAGGGGCACTGAAAAATAATTTATTGCCCTCAGTGTCATATGGGTGGATAAGGCACAACAGTGAAGGAAAACCATCTGCTTCGTTTTTGTGTGAGCAGGCATGATATTTTTTTTATGTTAATGGTGATTTGACAGCGGCAGGTTTTTCGTGGAACTCCCCCACACTCTCCGCCAATAGTCAAGGCGAACTAGCGTGACGCCCTGTAGTAACGTTGTCACCGAGTGATGTCAGCTCACGTTGGCAGTCCGGATTTCACGTCCTAACCAATCATTCACACTAATTCCATAACAAACGAAAAGCCCGACAATCGTCCAATGAAATTGTTTTTGACCTATAGATATAGACCAAGGTATATAGAAGACAAGTATTCCCATTAAAATTTTGACACATCGCAGCTGATAGCCTGTGACGTGTTTCGTCCTATAACGTATATACATTTCTATTGAATAGACAGAGATTAGAGAGAATATTGTGTTCTCTGTACCACACTTTTCTATACATTCGGACACAAATGGCGGAACGCGGCTTGTAATGAGAATACCTTGTATCTCTGTACCGTGGATATAGACGTCCAATCAAAAGAACTGAGATTATTTTCCACTCGGTGAAAACCGCTTAAATAAGCATAGGAGGAACAAAGGATTGAAAATAGAATCGCCGCGCGATTTTGACAATTGAGCGAACCGAAAAACATAAGCAGTTGAATAAAGTTTGCGAATGCGGTTGGGTCGGGACGGATTGTGGTTGACGAAGGAGTCTTAACCAAGAAAAGTTGTGTTGTTAAGCTATTATTAAGCTATTGGATAACTATTGTGTAATGCCAGAAAAAAATTGGATTGGTCCGTAAAATTAACGCTAAATAAAAATAACAGGCGTGTGTTCACCAAAATTGGAAGTGTTATTCCCCGCCATTAATCTCAGTGTTGCCACTAACAACAAATGAAATGGTGATAATGCGCACGAGCTGCATTCCACTCCGCACGACAAGCGTATATTAAAAAGTATATAGCACCTGTAAAATAAAGACTTATGTAAATAGTTCCATAAAGATTTATATATCTTTTGCTAAAATTCTCAAACTTATACATAGCTAATCGTTCAATGGGAAATATTGTTAGCCTCATATAAGTATAGTTTACACAAGCGAAGTTAATGTCCCAAGTAACCTCGTTTTCAGTCCCTCAACTCCTCTTGACATACCCGCCATGATAAACAAGCGGCAGCTTGCACTTCTAGATCATCGAAATACTTACATGAATTTAGTGCACTAAGCGCTTCACTTCTTAACTGGAGACTATTGACAACAAATGCTGTACAGGTTGCGCGCAACTTTATTCCACTACGTGTAACACCACTGCAATTTTTGCAGCTTCAATCTTAAAAGGTGGGCAGCAAAAGTTGCAAAGTGTAACCGTACCTTTAGTAGGTTATGTCAGATTAGACTGGTGGCTATCAAAACAACTGCAACCAGATACGGTTAAAGCAAAACCACACGCTAAAGATAATTTTTGAACTAATTTTGCCATAATTGGTCTGCTGAGTTGGGTATCTATGCAATAATATACAATTTAAACACAGAACATTATTATATGTTCTAAGGTGTACAACCTTTACAAAATTGCGGAATTACGAATAGCGTTAAGAGATACTGAAAGACAAGATGGCACTTGCTGCTAGCACTAATGAGCTAAATAGTCGCGGTGAATACCATGACTGCCACAAGGAACTCTTGTTGATTCACAATTTTTCTTTTCCATTGAAATGAAAAAGCATAATTTAGGATTCAAGAAACGAAATTATCCTTTCAGACAAAAATTACCTCTGCGAATCTCAGTATTAAGGAAGCAGATGTTAATTCTTATATTTACTATACGCATAGTAGTAAGGTCAATTTTACGTGCAGTTTGTTTGAAGGCAAAGATTTAGTAATATCGAAATGCCTTTTATCCTATCTGCAATAATACCACAACACCAAATACAATAAATTTAGATATTGAAAATGGGATATATCCATGTTTGTTGCTTAAGTTTGAGAAGTATATGAATCCAATTAGCTGCGATTTATGGGAAAATATTGTAATAAAACATTTTTTCTGAAAGAAAGTATAATTTAGAATTGCGATTTTACAGAAATTATATTACTTTAGAACCTTCTCTTGGTTCACTGATGAGAATTATCAGATTTCACAGTGTATGGTGGGATCTGACTAATCTCACTTTTCTTCTCTGCCTTTCGTGTTGAAGTATCTACAGTGGCCGTAGATATCATTGTTACAGGGTTCTTTTCCACCACGTGCACCATTATAGGAAAATCAGTTATTGTATCTTTCTTGGTGGCATCTAATTGTGCAGGAAGTGATTCATGCAAGTCAGGCATATTAGTAAATTTCCTATTCGCTTGATGTGGGAATTTCTTCGATCTATAGAATTTCTTTATGAGTTTAAGACTAAACATTTTGATGTTTTTATATATATAAAAAAAACTTTAATTTCGAGCAAATCTAAAATAAGTGCCAAAACCTTCCATGGAATAGTACGCCTACTACTCAAAATTTTAATATTTTTTTCTACATAATTACATAGTGATCGAAATCGTTTTAAAATTTTAGTGTACATAAACGCACGGTGTGTTTTCTTCCGATCAATAGAAAAAAAAATAGAAAACTCTTAAAAAAAGAGGCTGCTTCAAAATCCATATTAAATAAATAAAAAATTATTAATCCCTTCACCTTCCGTAAAGCTTCTGTTCATTCTGCATTTGACAAAATTTTGAAATTATGTATATTATACATTTTTATACCCTAGATGAAAGCTAAAGGGTATACCAAATTTGTAACACCTCGAAATAATGATGGATTTGGATTGGACACCCACGAATAATATTAAAAGTTATTTTGATTTTTGCATGTCCGTCCGTCTGGCCCTCCGTGCGCACGATAACTCGAGAACGTGTTCACTTAGAAAGCTGAAAGCTTGTACACAGACTTTAAAAAAAAAAGTAAAATTGAGTTCGAAAATGGAGACAAATCGGGCAACTCCTTCGTGGGTTTGCCATACAAAAATTTCGTTTTCTACTATATATTGAAGACTGCTTGAGAACGCGTCGACATAGAGAGCTGAACTTTGGTACATGGTGTTTTTGTAGTAATGGCGAAACACATTTCAAAAAATGGAATAAATTGGCCAACCCCTTGTTGGTGTTGCCACATAAAAATTTAGGTTTTTTTACATATACTGTGAAAACGATCAGTTCTAGACATTTCGATTGTACTAAAACCTTCTTAATGTTACATTAATTTTTTCTGTCTGACGAACGTTTTAGAAATATATGCGAAAAACCACTTCAAAAATCAAGCTTGCATAGATCGGTAGCCATACGAAATTTTATACCGGTATTCATCTAAGGGTATCATACGGCTCACAATGCCAAGGTAACACCGATCGCCGACAATCCGGGAAAGTACTTCGAACAAGTGGGAGAAGTGAAGCTGTATTCTAACGAATGGAAAATTGTCTCATATTTTGATCTTGATACTTTGAGAATGGAATTAAAATATATACAATGGTATGTTACTCAATTAAACAAAATTTGTGAAAGGCTTAAGAGGCATGAAAAATTAACACAGATCTATATAACCATAGTTGCTGAAATTAACCATATTACTTCAGACATAACTAAAAAAAATAACCTTCTGGGAAACAGTATCCGACAAAAACGTGGTTTATTCAATATAATAGGCGTCGTAAGCAAATCACTTTTCGGAATTTTAAATGATGAGGACACAAAGTACTATGACGACCAAATAGAACTATTGCGCAAAAATGACAAACATTTAGAAAATTTAGCAAGAAACAATACCTTCCTATTAGATTCAACTGTAAATGTGTTCAATAACACACTTGCTACAATTAATGTTCAATATGTTACCATTGCATCCAAATTGCAAAGTCTGTCAGACTCTAATTTAACTAACGAGGCCGTTATGGAAATTGAATCTATCTCCACCTTAATTACTTTGACCTTGTTCCGAATTGTGTCAACATAATACATCCTTATAGATTTAGTTACAGATGCCCGGCATGAAAAATCTCATCCCTCCATCGTAACACCCTATCAGTTAGAAATCATATTGCAAACAATTCAAAAGGAAATACCAAGCTCTTTATCATTACCAGTAAATGCAGGAGATAACAACCTACTAAAAATATACAAAATTGCCAGAATGAACACTGCAATTCATAAAAATAGAATAATCTTTGAGCTTGCTATTCCCTTACCCTTCAATGCAAAGTATCAATTATACAAAGTAATTCCTTTGCCCACACATTTTAACAGGACATTCGTCTATATTCAGCCTTCTACCGAATTTCTAGCAGTAGATTATATCAGGGAAAACTATTACAGTTTTAACAAAAATGATCTTGTAAATTGCCATGTGGAAAATAGTTTGGAATATTTATGTCAATTACATCACCCACTTTTAAACTCCCTCTCTAGGAATCACCTGTGTGAAAATACCCTACTCAGAAGAGAAAACCCCCCATTATACATTTGCACTATCAAATTGACTAAACTTAATTCCTTCTGGATTCAATTAGCCACTGCCAATAATTGGTTATTCTCCATCGATAAAGACATAGTTGTAGACATTATTTGTAACGACAAAATTAATCCTTTGATTTTAAAAAATACTGGCATTGTTCATATCCCTCATGAATGTTGTTTGCGCAGTAAAGAATTGACGATACAGGCTAATGTAAAATTTAATCCGGCATTAATAATTTCTCAAAATCTCTTGAATTTTTCCGTGCGGTCTAAAAGATAAATAAAAACAATCGTGTTAAGTGGTGTGTCGTTGAACTTGACTTGTTTTATAGTTTTACTAAAAATAGGCAGTAAAGTAATAAATTTCACAGCATCGATTCAATTTTTAATGATTATTTCACTTTACTTTATTTCTTTTAGGGCTATTTATTGTTGTCTTCTAGAGATAATACTAATCTACCTGAATTGAGAATGAGAAACATATGGGTGACTTTATTCTCGGAACAGTTTTTAAATGTTTTGCAAAACTTCAGATTTGTAAATGAGCTTATTATATTGGGGTTTTAAAATGAAACGTCGATTTAAACACTTTGTTAACATTCTTTTATTTACAAATTTTTATATTTACATTAATCATTTCTAAGTTTATAAAAAGTAGGTACCAAGAACATACCTCATTTGAGCTGAGTCCTTAAATAACTACCAACATGTAAAGCTTTATCTGCATAAAATGTGAAAAACGACGGATGTTCAAACCTAACAACTCTGGAAACAAATGAGACATCTTGAGTCATACGTCGAGGCCGATGTGCTCTAAAAATGTGTTTATAATAAAGGATTTTTTAAAATAAACTAGTTCTTCAAACGTTATAAAAATTCTTTTATTTTGCATAATTACAATATTTTATTATTAATTAATCTATTTCCATTATACTATAATGTCCCCACGGTAACGTTTCATAATTACTTAGCGTTATATATCTTTTATCATCGTTGGGACTGAGAGCAATTTTAGATTGAGTAATAGAAGAAACTTGATGTTTCCGAGATTGAATTAAATTTTGTGTAATTGATTTTTCAGTATTACTGTTTAAACATTCAACATAATCATCGAAAGTTATATCATTTTTAACAATATTTCTTTTTATACCTTTAGATTTTTTTGTTTTATCCTTACCCTCTACACGGATCGCGTACATCTTTGATCTTAAGCCAACAAATTCTGTCATAATTCTACCATTATTTTCATCTTTCATGAGGCCCAACACTTTTTTGTTCACCAGTGAGATATTCCAATTGTTTTCTGGCGGATAGTCACTAGTATCAAAATGAGTATAACAGTCACGTTTAATAACTTGATACAAGTCAGGACAGATTACCTCATAAATGAGGGAATCTGTGTCTGTATAACAAACTGTACAGTTAGATCCAAATTGAGGAAGCATATAATCATAATGAAAATTGTATATGGTAGTTTTAGCCAAGTCGCACATACCTACATAAATAAAGTGGTTTGTTAGCAAAAATCTCAGATCTATTAAGTTCTATTGCTACTAAATTTTCATTGAATACAGTGGAGGTTTTAAATTCGTGTCTTGAAATTAGGGCTTCAGCTCCATATCGGCCCAACCATTTAGTTACCAATTTCGCATTACTATATTTTCGAACGTTTTCCGTAGTTTTACCAAAGACTGCATTATTCATAAGTTTAAAGAGATTTTTCTCAAAATCATTTTTAGCTAATGCTCTAGGGCTAGTGTTTAGATCAATGTATGACTTGAGCCATTTGGATTGATTAAATTGAAGAATTTTATGAATTTTCTTTAACATTAAACCATGTTGGAGAGCTTGCTTTAAATTTCTATAATGTAAAATATATTTTGTTTTATTTTTAACTGTAGCTAAAAGTTTCATTTGCTTAGATCCAAAAGCATAATCGCGTTCCGGGCAAAATGGTAAATCTTTATGGGTGTTATGAATTTCTTGTGGATATTCTAGATCCACTTCTAAAATGTAACCAATAGGTGAATCATTAGGCACATCTTCAACCTTAAAGTTGTTTTTGTTTTCTACCCACTTGAAGCCGTAGTAAGGTAGAGGTTGCGACATTGCCCAACCATATTGATTGTTGATATCATAATATTGTAAGAATTTTTGAGATTTATTTGGATCATAGCTAGCCATATAATATTTATTATTTGCTTTGGAGTAACGTTTAGAGCATTGGCTAAGACCACCTCGAATACCGCGCTCTACAAACATAAACATATCAATATCAGACAACAATTTTAACGATATATTTGTATGTTTCAGCATTGCATCCCAAGTATAGCCAGGTAATGTAAAATAATGTGCAGGATCTAATCCATATGTCTTACAACAACTTGAACGGAATTGCTCAAACACGTCTGCTAACAAAAGAACATCTGTTTTTAGATATAACTCTGAATATTCGCCCAAATTATTTAAATTAAATTCATTCCAAACTTTACAGGCATGTGTATAATCTTCCTTACTAATATCACAATCATTCAACTTATTGTAAAATTCAGAAATGGTGGGTAAAGTAGTCTCTAAAAATCTGTCTTTAGTACTAAAGTAATCGTAAGGGTATACACCTTTACGTGTTAATAAATTAAATTGATTGTCAGATAAATTTTGAAATTGAGATTTTAAAATAGGAAAAGAAGTTAAATATGATGCAAGGGTATCAAGGCTACTAGCCATAAACCGAAAAGAATCAATAAATCGAAATTTTATTGGAAGATTATCTAAATGTTTTGTGAACGATATGTATCGCTCTTTATTTATAGGAAGAAGATCAACCTTCCCTTCTAAATCTGAAGCTAAATTTTTTATAATAAAATGTGAATCATAACCGCTAAGATTATGAAAAATAACAGGAACAGTGTGACTATCTTTAAAATTTATATTACACCCAGCATGTGCTGGTCCTCGGTACTTACCTGTTAAGTGACAGTGATCACGCACCTTTCTATCATCTTCTGGAAATGGTTTCTCGCAAATATGACAGAGTGCAGCTACTGAAAGGTTGTTGACTTGCTCTTCAGTTAACCGATCCATTCGTAGTGGGTTATTAAAAATATTTCCTAAATTTTCTGCAAATTGATTTAACTCGGTCACAAACCAATTAATACAATCCTCGCCACTGTAGTACTTGTAAAACGATAACGTGGGATCATATGAGCACTTTATATAATACGCTATACTACATGGAACATGTTCTTGATACTTGTTCTTATCACTACAATCTATTAATAAACACTCCAAGTCTGCATATATAATAAAAGGTGCTTCTATCTTATTCTTAAAGTTTTTAAATACTAAAGTTGACTCATTTTCTGATGGTAATCGAATTCTCTCATTGTTGCCTTTTTTGCAATTCTTTGTATGCTCCTCCAGTTTTGTAGTTGTGTAGAAGTAGTGAAGACATCGGTCGCAGAAGAATTTTTGATGATTATTTTTTGATAATTGGGATGACAACAGTTTAGAGAAATTCTTAATCCAAACGAAGTGGTATTTAATTGGTTCTTCATCTTTGTTGTAAATATATTTGTGTTCTTGTGCATCATTGTAATATACATTTTGTATCATGAGTAGATTTACGTGCTTTTCTTTTTTATCTTTTGTCAAGTAAGTTGGTAAGGTAGTATAATATGTTTTCGCAGCGTCTGAAGACATTTTCAAAATATTTAAATTGATTGAAAGATTATTTTGTTTTTCAAATCGTGGTATCTGTTTAGTCGTCATCGGGAATATTATGTTTTTTAGGTCCAGAACATTAGAATAGTGAGGGTATTTTGTTACACGCTGTGGATCCTTCTTTGCAGGATGTAGGGTCGATATTACTGCCCAGGCAAAACAGGATTCATCATTATTCTTTACATTAATGCAAGCTTTTTTATTTTCAATTTCCTTGGGTAATTCAATATATGAAGATCCTAGTTGTGGCGTATATTTGTTAATATTAATACTCAAGTTTATAATTTCCGATAACGCCCAACCGCTATCTTTTTCTTGAAATTCCTCCAACTCTTTCAGGATTTTATCTTGGATGTTTTCTTTAAACCAAGCATTAATGTCTATATCTCTATATATTGGTGCATTCTTGGTGTTCATATATTTAAATTCGAAGATTTCTTCACTTCCTTTTATTATTTTAAATTTACCACAAAACACCGCATTAACCTTCAAAGCTATTTCCTTTTTAAGAGCATTATTGATGCGCTGCGAAAGAGATCTGAGCAATCTTGTAAAAATTTTAGTGGCTCCTTGTGGACTAAGTTGATAATGGCCCCTGTCCTGATGCGATCATCAATAATATATCATCATAATTCGCTTCAATATATCGTTCGATACTTCTTAAAATGACCTGCACTGTATCACGGGCACTGAGCGAATGGTGAATTTAATTAGATATTCGCTATATATAGATTTACAAGGCTAAGTGTGAAGTATGTCGAAGAAATACTTTATGTGGGATTTTATGAATATCGTCAATTCCTATTTTTCAATCTGCAGGATATATTTAATTAGTAAACACTACGTTAACAACGCCAAAAATTTTACAGTATAAACCTACTAATATACACGCCTTAAAACTTTTTAAAATTAAACGAATTCGTCGACAACCTCAGCCTGAATATTTCGTTCCCAGGTTTTGCTCATCATATATGTATAGATATATATATATTTACCAATATATGAAAAAGCAAAAAAATAGCGAGAATAACAATTAAATTTACCATTCACATAAAGTAAAATTCTTTGTGGCTAATAATGTCTTTACCTTTAATTATGCCTTGCAACTGCAGTATCTGCATTACAAACATGAAAAATAATAGTATGCAAATTTTATTGATATATGAAAAATGAAAAAAAAAATACCGAGGATAAAAATTAAAATTTACCATTCTCATAAAGTAAAATTCTTTATGGCTAATAATGTCTTTACCTTAACCATCGAATTCTTTAAAGGCATAATAAATTATCCTTTAACCATTCCTTAAAGGCATAATAAATTATCCACTGGGTAGATCGCGATAACTTTTTTTAACCGTGCCGGATTAAAAATCTCGATAGTTATTCTACAAAACGCTGCCGAAAACAAATTTAAGCTTGCTTGCTGACTTTTAACCTTGAGATAATCTTTGTGGACAGTATGCATTATTTATTTTACAATTAATGTTAAGCTTGCTATTTTTAATCTGCAAGATGGGAGCAGAGTACATTTAAAAACCAACCTGTTTTACACTTGTTTATAATGTCTCGTCACGTTGTTAGTTATGCATTAAGCGATTTCAATGCATTTGCGAGTTCACAGTCATATATCTTTTTTACTTCTTAAACGGTCGTTTTTAAGCCCCCCTCAAGTTAAAATACTTAGTCACTGACAACTGAAGCTGATCAATTGAAAATAGGTTTTATAATCTCGAAAATTGTATAAGAAACTGGCAGTATGTTACCTGCAATAATATTTAGTATGAAGAGCACATAAGGCAAATGCTTTTAGAAGATTATAGTTCAGTACCCTATGGATTCAAAAGTCATTGTTAATAAAATAAGCTTTCAAGAAAATACAAATATCCGTTTTAATTATTTTTGATCTTTATTTAAAGCACGATTAATGTAAATATAAAGATTTGCAGTCTTTGGTAAAACTATGGAAAACGTTCGAAAATATAGTAATGTGAAATTGGTAACTAAATGGTTGGGCCGATATGGAGCTGAAGCCCTAATTTCAAGACCCGAATTTAAAACCTCCACTGTATTCAATGAAAATTTAGTAGCAATAGAACTTAATAGATCTGAGATTTTTGCTAACAAACCACTTTATGTAGGTATGTGCACTCTCGACTTGGCTAAAACTACCATGTACAATTTTCATTATGATTATATGCTTCCTCAATTTGGATCTAACTGTACAGTTTGTTATACAGACACAGATTCCCTCATTTATGAGGTAATCTGTCCTGACTTGTATCAAGTTATTACCGTGACTGTCATACTCATTTTGATACTAGTGACTATCCGCCACAAAACAATTGGAATATCTCACTGGTGAACAAAAAAGTGTTGGGCCTCATGAAAGATGAAAATAATGGTAGAATTATGACAGAATTTGTTGACTTAAGATCAAAGATGTACGCGATCCGTGTAGAGGGTAAGGATAAAACAAAAAAAATCTAAAGGTATAAAAAGAAATATTGTTAAATATGATATAACTTTCGATGATTATGTTGAATGTTTAAACAGTAATACTGAAAAATCGATTACACAAAATTTAATTCAATCTCGGAAACATCAAGTTTCTTCTATTACTCAATCTAAAATTGCTCTCAGTCCCAACGATGATAAAAGATATATAACGCTAAGTAATTATGAAACGTTACCGTGGGGACATTATAGTATAATGGAAATAGATTAATTAATAATAAAATATTGTAATTAGGCAAAATAAAAGAATTTTTATAACGTTTGAAGAACTAGTTTATTTTAAAAAATCCTTTATTATAAACATATTTTCAGAGCACATTGGCCTCGACGTATGACTCAAGATGTCTCATTTGTTTCCAGAGTTGTTAGGTTTGAACATACGACGTTTTTCACATTTTATGCAGATGAAGCTTTTCATGTTGGTAGTTATTTAAGGACTCAGCTCAAATGAGGTATGTTCTTGGTACCTACTTTTTATAAACTTAGAAATGATTAATGTAAATATAAAAATTTGTAAATAAAAGAATGTTAACAAAGTGTTTAAATCGACGTTTCATTTTAAAACCCCAATATAATAAGCTCATTTACAAATCTGAAGTGTTGCAAAACATTTAAAAACTGTTCCGAGAATAAAGTCAACCATATGTTTCTCATTCTCAATTCAGGTAGATTAGTATTATCTCTAGAAGACAACAATAAATAGCCCTAAAAGAAATAAAGTAAAGTGAAATAATCATTAAATATTGAATCGATGCTGTGAAATTTATTACTTTACTGCCTATTTTTAGTAAAACTATAAAACAAGTCAAGTTCAACGACACACCACTTAACACGATTGTTTTTATTTATCTTTTAATCTACAACGGAAAAGACGGATTTTTAGGTCTTCAGTTCATCCAAAATAAAAATTAATATGATCTACATTTCAAGTTTTTCATATCATTTAACTCCCAACCGCGCTTTCATGAAGTCATCACCCTATCACTATGCTCGTCCACGTCTACGAAGAGCTTTTGATATCATTTTGTAAACTTAGAGGCACCCTTTAAAAATACACGGGAAATTGCGCTAGAACCGGGCATAGAATAACATTATTTATTTATATATCTTCTTACATTTTAGATAGGCAGGAACTATGAATAGCTGGTTGGCGCAGCAGAATTTAATCGTCGAACATGGATAACAGGTGCACTTAAAATTAGGATGTATAATAAAAAATTTTGTAATCTTTGTAAACTTTTATAAACTAGTTAGCTAAATTTTTATAAAATTTTCAAATATTAAGAAAAATAAATATTTTTATTTGATTTTATCCATTTTATTGTGAATACTATCCCACCAGTTTTTATTTCAATATAGTCTCAGCAAATTATTGTACGGTTTTAACGAGCGGTAGCGTCATTACATATACTTTATGATGCCCGTCGCAAAGATGCGCACAACATGCTAATTATTTTCACTTTTTAATTAGCGTGATCGATATGTATAAACAAAATCTCGAGATACGTGAAGAAGAAGTTTGAATCAAAGAATGGTTTGATTATCAACAAAATTTTTATTGATAGCATGGGAAAGCCCAATAGAATCTTTATAAAACGTGAGTAGTATGCGTTTATTTTTAGTTTTTACAATTAATGCCATTTTTAATTTGCAAGATGCGAAAATAAAATATTTGAAATTAATATGGCCTACATTTCACCAAATCGTCAACCTGTTTTTACCGGCACGTGCCACTTGTTTACATGCCGGCAATGCGATTCAGCTTTTTTTGTCTTTCACACAAACTGCTTTTGTTTGCATTCACACCTTCCTACCATTCTACTCACATAATTAAAGATCATTGATCTCCCATTCCTACACACGCTCGCAATACCAAAGCGGTCGCAATTTTGTGATATTATGCAAATTTAAATTGGTGAACCAGCAGTGTCAACGAATGATGTGACGTGCTGTTCTTGTTATGCGCTAAATCAGGTTTAATGAAACCTGCAGCTACTTACTGAAGCAGCGAGAGTGATTAACGTTTTGTTAACTTTGCATATTGTGCAGTGTTATCAACCTTTTAAGAGGAGTCATAAGCAAAGCCTTGGGGAAACGGCTGAGGGGGCCGGGGACATTAGCCTGACAACCCAACGCTAGAGCTTTCATGACGTCATCACCCACAATTATGCTTGTCCACGTCTACGAAGAGCTTTGATAGCATTTGTAAATTTAGAGGCCCCTTTAAAAATACACAGGAAATTGCGCTAGAACCGGCATAGCTATACTACTGCTATATTCTACTCTTGCTAATACTTGCTCTTGCATTGTACAAACATTTTAACTGTCATAAATTATCCATTGGGAAAATACGCGAGAGCATTCGTTAGTAGTTACGCTATGGGGATTCTGGCCCACTTTTTCCATACAAAAAGTGCAAGGTAGATTCCAACTATTTTGGTAGCTATGGACTGTGGTTCTGGGCCACTGAGGGGGATTCCGTCTAGTGGTCTACGTCACAGGGCCTCCCTGGGGAAATTCCTTCCTACCGTCTGGCTGACCAGGGGATGATATCAAAGTGGAGGTTGCTGGTTAAGTTTGATCTGGTCTTGGAGGCTACAATTTGACCTTGAGGTGCCCCCTCCTGTGTCTGGGTACTGGAGGCTGAGAGCTTTAGTGGCAATATCTGATACTATGACTAGGACTGTCTGGGGTGTGTTGGACTGGGCTACGTTACCTGTACCAATGCTTGGGTAGAATGTGTGCGGCTTAAGTAATGATGTGAAATACCCTAAGCGAATTTATATCGGGGACTGTATACTTGTCAGCTTGAGTTTGGTTTCAGTTGTTTTCTTTAGTATGAGTGCCTGTGGTATGTTGGGCCGGGCTACTTGGTGGCTGAGGAAACGTTACCTAGGGGTGTGTGGATGTGTGCAGCTGGTGGATAAGAAATGTTGTGAAATTAGTATAATTAGTATTAGTAACAATTCAAGTTAACCCTACAATATGCCAATAGATTCTAGAAGGTGTCAGTGGGGGTCTTAGTTCTAGAGGTGGACAAAATTATCATCAGAAATCCTCCACGGGCTATGGTTCTCGAGATATTAGCGATCTTATCTTTGCTGGTATAATTAATAGTAGTAATAATTCAAGTTAGCCCTAGGATATTTTTTGTTCATGCCAATAGTATTAGTACTACGGGGGATAAAATTTTCATCAGAAATCCTCTATGGTTCGAGATATTAGCGATCTTACCTTCTCAGGTGATATATCTAAAAATAGATCAGGTGAAGCTGGTTTGGGGATGAATGTAGGTAGATATGTTGACTTAGATATGTAATGGAAATTAGTAAATGCCTAATTTTGCTCTTCAGGTGTAACACTTCTAATTTGATTCTTTTCATAAACAAATTATTACAGTTCAGTAAAGTAAACAGATTCGCAGTCGAATAATGTAAACAAATTCGCACAGCAGCCGAGTAAAGTAAACAAATTGGGCGATTTATGAAAGATTCCTAATTTCTTTAGCTGAAAACAACAACAACCGATATTAATCTGTAGGATATGATGTCTTAGCTGAGTAGTGGAAGTTATAATTGAAAATTTCTTTTGGTGAAAAAAACAACAACAACAACTATAACGTAAGTTGGGGATTAAAAATATCTTATAAACAAGACGGATCATGCTATGATATTCGATATCTAAAAATAGATCACGGTTGCTTCGAATGTTAAGAAACATGAAGTAATGGAAATTAAAACCTAATCAGAAAATGTTCGATGTAGGTGTGTGTAAGTAGGTAAACTATGCGGGTTCTGGATCAAGTGCATGTGTACTTGATGTAGTACGTGGTCTTGTAGGGTACAATGTGACCTTTGTATGACCTTGAAAATGGGGGCGGTGTTTGGGGCGGGGTCTTGTAGTTGTGGGTGGTGACGTAAGTTGGGTTTGGTCAATGTGGTGGTGGTGGTTGTGTTGGGTGTGTAGTAAGTGAGGATCATAAGAGGTGGGGGGTGGCATGGATTCGTGGAAAGCATTCGACCAATGAGGGCATGGTTGCGCATACACATGTCCATGCATGAATCGTAGTAATAAAGCATTCAGCCAATCGAGACCGCCGGATGTGTGCACGAATTTAATTTAAACAAAACAGGAAATGTGTGGGTGGAACACCTGGGCCGCGATAATGTGCAAGAACAACACCGCATGTTTTTCAAAGTTTGAATTGGGAATAACAGGAAATGTGTGGGTGTACAAACGGGGCCGCCGGATGTTTGCGTGAATTTATTTTGGGCAAAACAGGAAATGTGTGGGTGGAACACCTGCACAATATTTCCACTTGTTGCGAAATTCATGCTATGACTCATACATATTCAAACACTCATACATTGTGCAAGAACAACACCGGATGTTTTTCAAAGTTTGAATTGGGAATAACAGGAAATGTGTGGGTGTACAAACGGGGCCGCCGGATGTTTGCGCGAATTTATTTTGGACAAAACAGGAAATGTGTGGGTGGAACACCTGCACAATATTTCCACTTGTTGCGAAATTCATGCTATGACTCATACATTGTGCAAGAACAACACCAGATGTTTTTCAAAGTTTGAATTGGGAATAACAGGAAATGTGTGGGTGTACAAACGAGGCCGCCGGATGTTTGCGCGAATTTATTTTGGACAAAACAGGAAATGTGTGGGTGGAACACCTGCACAATATTTACACTTGTTGCGAAATTCATGCTATGACTCATACATTGTGCAAGAACAACACCAGATGTTTTTCAAAGTTTGAATTGGGAATAACATGAAATGTGTGGGTGTACAAACGAGGCCGCCGGATGTTTGCGCGAATTTATTTTGGACAATTTTCAAAGCTTGAATTGGGAATAACAGGAAATGTGTGGGTGTACAAAAGGGGCCGCTGGATGTTTGCGCGAACTTTAGGTATTAGGACGGTTGAGCGTGGGAAAATTTTGGGGACCGTGGGAACTTTTTATACAAGTTGGGAGTTTTTAGTTGCTAGCTAAATGGGAATGATGTATATTTTTAAAAATAGAAAATTTTATATTGCGGTTATTTTTAGCTCAATTGAGACTTTTTCTCGCGCTAAAGCTTATCAGCAAAAAAAAACAGCGTGTATAATTTATTTTTAGCTTGGAATAAGGTATATAAGGTAAAAGATATAATTTGAACTTTATCAGTATAAGATAAGATTCCTCGGAAGCTATATCAACGTTTATTTTATTTTAAATTTATCTGATTTAGAAGAAATAATCGACCAGCAACAAAGAATAAATAGAGTTTTAAACAAGGTCAACGCTTGCAGCACCTACAAGGAAATTTTGAAAGTAAAGGATATGCTGATTAATAAAGCATATACGGTATTAAAGGCACGGAGATGTTCAACCCAATATGGTCAAAGGATTTTATTGGAACTGGAGGCGAATGTCATTTACCTACCACAACGTTTCAATAATTTATCTGATGAGGTGCTCGAAGATATCAACAAAGAAGCAAGTTTCTACATAGTTAATGGAGGTGAATTTGGAAAATCGTTTAATCTTAAGATTTCACATCCTGTTGAATTAAGTGAATTCATTGAGCCAGTGAATTTTTATAACCAAACATATTAAATATGTATTTTATATAAAAAAAAAATAAAAAAAAAAATAAAAATAAAAAAAAAAAAAAGTTGTTGTTTTTTTTTACCTAAGAAATTGGTGTAGGGTGTGGTTATATTTCAACATTTTTTGTATAGGTGTTTGCAGTATTAGAGGGCGTGGTTATATTTCAACATTTTTGTATAAAACAGGGCGCTCATGCACTAATTGTCAAAGTTTGTGGTAATATATAAAAGCAGAAGGTTATTTGTGCATTCAATTCGTTGTTACAAACAATTAACTATCATATATCAACTATCAAAGTTTGTGATAATACCTAAAGCCAAAGGTTATTTGTGTATTTAATCCGTTATTGGTGCAATTTTTTCATTTTGTTTAACAACAATGGCTTCAATTAAAAAGAACGTAGTGAATATGGTTGATGAAATTAAAATGGCTTTGAGAAATATAAAGGGTCCTACGGATGACCAAATCAATGATGTTCTTAAAAAATGCAGATTATATATTCAGCGATCGTGTTCAGTGTTAAGGATGAGTTCCAATATGGGAACTAAAAGGTGTCTTCAAAGGTGTATTATAGAACTCAAGGGGTTTAAAGTAAAGCTACATTCACTGTTGCATCGTGGTCGGGGTAATAGTTCTCAAGGAGAGTCTAGAAAATCTCGTGTAGTTTGGGAGGATGTGGAATCAGCATTTATGGATCGAATCAGGACAGGAGTAGTAGTTAATTTAATTCATAAGGACCCCAAAATATTTTTAGAAGATGCTCAACATTTATTTTCACGACGAATTTAAAACATTTTAAAGAAGTATAACACACTTAAAATTAATACTACGTTCTGTGGAGAGTTTAAAATTACTCGAAAGGATGATGATGCACTTGAATTTAAATATTTTAATACAAAGAATGTGGTAGTAGATCGTGGCACAGATTTAAAGCAATGGTTTTTTGAAAATATTCAACAGAATATATTAGTTCAACTAGAAGAATTTCAAGAGCGTGATAGTGGATGGGCTTTATCAAGTATTATTAATTTAGCCGTCAATATTAATAAGTACGAACCCTTTCGAGGGTCATCATATATCGACTTACCACCTGAAATAAAGTGTAAACATGCGTGCATTAACATTAATAATAAGGATTCTGCATGCTTTGCATGGGCTATAGTTTCAGCGCTTTACCCAGCCGAACATAATTCAAATAGAGTATCAAGTTATCCACATTACAGCGAGATCTTGAATTTGAATGGAATTGGTTTACCTCCTGAATTAAATGAAATAACTAAATTTGAAAAGGTGAATGCTATATCCGTAAACATATTTGCTTTGGAAAAAAGAAAAAAACAACTTCACACAGTTCCAGTTCGTCTAACAAAAGACCGGCAAGATAAACACGTTAATTTATTATTAATTCAGAATTATTATGAAGATGATGATGACGATGATGATGATGAGGAGGAGGATTCTAACTTTGAAATTAAATACCATTATTGTTGGATTAAAGACTTGTCACGCCTAGTTTCGTATCAACTCTCTAAAACAAATAGAAAACAGTATATTTGTGATAGATGCCTTCATTACTTCTATTCAGAAGAAAAACTAGCTGCACATGTTGATGACTGTGCGAAAATGAATGAGTGCAAAATTCTCTTGCCAACAGAATACAATAAATGGTTGAAATTTAAAAATTTTAATTTTAAGGACAGCGCACCTTTTATAATATATGCCGATTTAGAATGTTTGTTGAAACCTGTTTCTAATGATGAGTTGGGGAAAACAACAAGATACCAAAAACATGAGGTCTACAGTGTGGGATATTATTTCAACTGTTCTTTTAATAGTAGCCTGAGTGCCTTTCGTTCTTATAGAGGTGCTGATTGTCAGCATTGGTTCGTAGACCAACTACAGCAGATTCTGAGAAAGGTAGAGGACATATTTTCAGAGATTAAACCACTCATTAGGTTAACTGAAGATGAGAAAGTGCAATTTACACAAGGCAAATATTGTCATATTTGTGAACAACCTTTTGCAATTGGAATAAAACGTGTACGAGATCATTGCCATCTAACTGGAAAATATAGAGGTCCAGCTCATGAAGAATGTAATCTTAATTATCAAGATACACGTATAATTCCGGTAGTATTCCACAATTTGAGCGGTTATGATGCTCACTTTATAATAAAGGAAGTTGCAACTGCATTTGAAGGCAGAGTGGATCTTTTGCCAATTAATAAAGAACGATATATATCATTTACAAAGAATGTTAAAGCTAGTGAAATTAAATTCCGTTTTATTGATTCATTCAAATTTATGGCATCATCTTTAGATAAACTGGCGTCATATTTACCTAAAGAACAGTTGCTTATAACAAAAAAGGAGTGGAACCATTTTAATTCTTCAGAATTTGAGCTAGTAACGAGAAAAGGTGTATTTCCTTATGATTACACCAGCGACTGGGGAAAATTGGATGAGGTAACATTACCACCCCAGGAAGCGTTTTATAGTCAATTAAATGAGTCTGATATTTCTTATGATGATTACTTACATGCACAAACTGTGTGGAAAACATTTCGCATACAAACTCTTGGTGAATATTCAGATTTGTATTTAAAGATCGATGTTCTACTTTTAGCCGACGTTTTTGAGAATTTTAGAAAGGTATGTGCAAAAACATATGGTTTGGATCCTGCGCACTATTTTACTCTACCAGGATTAACATGGGATGCTATGCTGAAATATACCAAAATAGAGCTGGAGTTATTAACGGATATCGATATGGTTATGTTCATAGAACGAGGAATTCGAGGTGGAATAAGTCAGTGTTCAAATCGATATAGCAAAGCGAATAATAGCTATGTGATAAACTATAACGATCAAGAGGATTCCAAATATCTCATGTACTTTGATGTTAATAATTTATATGGTTGGGCAATGTCCCAGTATCATCCAACACATGATTTCAAATGGGTGAATACAGATATAGAAATTACTCATGTATCGGATGAATCACCATTAGGTTACATATTAGAAGTCGATCTTGAGTACCCACAACATCTGCATGATAAACATTCAGATTTACCATTTTGTTCAACACATGAAGCACCTGTAGGATCTAAGGAACAAAAACTGATGACTACATTATTTAATAAAGAAACGTATGTTATTCATTATAAAAATCTGAAGCAGTGCATAGCTCATGGACTTATTTTGAAAAAAGTACATCGAGTTCTTCAATTCAATCAGTCTCCGTGATTAAAGAAATATATTGACTTAAATACTGAAATGCGTAAGAAAGCTAGAAATGAATTTGATAAAAACAAATATAAGCTTATGAATAATGCGGTCTTTGGCAAAACCATGGAAAACGTACGTAAACATTCAATAGTAAAATTGCTTACTAAATGGGAAGGTCGATATGGGGCCAAAGTTATGATAGCTAAACCGAACTTCCACAGCAGATCTATTTTCGATAGAAATTTGGTTGCCATTGAATTAAATAAGACTGAAGTGTATTTTAATAAACACATTTACATAGGAATGTGTATACTTGATATCTCTAAAACATGTGTTTATAAATTTCATTATGATTATATTTTACCAAAAATGGAGAAAAATTGTAAATTGTTGTATACTGATACCGACTCTCTAATTTATGAATTTAAATGTGATGATATTTATAGAATCATAAGATCTGATGTTAATTATTTTGATACTAGCGATTATCCGCAGAATAATGTATATAATATACCTTTAGTAAATAAAAAAGTTCCTGGGGTTATGAAAGATGAATTGAATGGGAAAATAATGACTGAATTTATAGGATTAAGATCAAAAATGTATAGTCTAAGAGTAAATAATGAAGATTCGATAAAAAAAGCCAAAGGCGTCAAATTAAATGTAATAAAAAATAGTATTACTTTTGATGATTACTTAACATGTTTGAATAACTCCATTGAACAGATAAGAACCCAACAATGCATTCGATCAGATAAGCACAATGTATATAGTATAAGACAAAGTAAGATAGCATTAAGTTCTCATGATAATAAGCGGTTTTTAAAAGAAAATTCAACAGACACACTTGCTTGGGGGCATTTTAGTATAAAGAAATAAAAGATGGTTTGATAACTTAAAATGTTATTTTTTTTTTATTTATACAACAAATTTATAATATTTCATTTTTATCGACCCATGAATTGTGTTTTGCAGAGAACCCTAGCCACTTTACAAAAAATTTATTCTGTTTCTTCTTCAATACTTTTTCAACAAGGTAATCATGTGGATATTTCGTCTTTAGTAGTTCTTTTTCATAAAATCCTCCTTTGATTGGATGTCCCTCATAATCCTCTAGAAGATATGTCACCGGATTCGTATTTTGTATGGTTTTAATTTTAAAGATCTCAGTCGTCCAGTTCGGCGTGTACCCCTTTTCAAATATATGTTTGTGCTTGCTGATGCGAACATAGTCATCAACCCTCTCCCCACCATTTTTATGTGATTATATACTGTTTGTAGTAGAAGATTTTTATTAATGTGATTAACATCGGAGGGGCGCATTTTAATGGTCCTATGCTTTTTATTATTGTATTCATGAACAAGATTGTGTACAAAATCAATCCAACGATAGGAACCATTTTTACTGAATTCTTTCCACATCATGCCTTTCAACGTCCTATTAAATCTTTCAACTATTGAGGCTTTCATTATACTAAAAGTCGAATAGTGTTTGATTCCATACTTTACCATTAGTGTCTGGAATATTTTATTATAAAACTCTTTACCATCATCTGTCTGCAAATGTTTAGGTATCCGACCGCTTTTTAAAACTTTTTTCATTGCAGCCGTTACCTCTTTTCCAGTTTTATTTTTAATAGGTTCTACCCAAGCATATTTTGAAAATGTATCAATTACTGTTAGTAAATAGTAGTATCCATTATTTTCGCGAACATAAGCACCCATTTCAACCAAATCTGCTTGCCAGAGATCATCCAAATCTTTCATAATGACTCGACGTCGAGGAAAATTTCGACGAGCTGCTTTGTGCAGCTCACTCACAAGGGCCTCTTTACTCATTGTTAGGTTTGACTATAAGTGATTCTACATTTATAAGTCCACGTAAACTCTTTTCAATGTCTTCGCACTTTGTATCAATATAAACTTTTAACTTTTCAAATGACTTATTTATGTGTGATTGGGTCAATGTTTCAAGTTTTTCTCTAGTTATTTTAATAATATTATGTACATTAGCAAGCTCTTCCTCTAATTCACTCTTAGCTGTTTTTGTTTCTAAACTACTATGGGATTTGCATAAATCTAAATATTTATCTATTGTCTCATCTATATATAGCTTGTTTACAGCATCACTATCTTCTTCTGGATTTTTGAGATTCTTAATATTGCTGAATTGCATATCATAGTTTTTATCTGATGTTAGCAGAAAACCCACTCCAGCAGGTCCGGTGGAACCCTTTTCACCTGGTGGTCCTGAAGGACCTGGTTCTCCTCTAGGTCCAGGAGAACCTCGCCCAATATTACCATCTCTTAGCGATCGTCCGAACTTGTCAACACTCATTTCATGAATAAATATATAAAAAGCAGAAGGAGGGTTTTTATAAAATTATATCAGACTCTCTTAACTCCTCAATAATGGAAACAATTTCATTGTTATGACTATTATTCCCAGCTACTTGAGAGCCAATTAAAAGCCGTAATCTGTCCACCAATTCATTTGGATCATCCCAGTAAACATAGTCAATAGCCTCTCTGGGAAGCTTCATGAGACCCATACCTTCATTAGTGACAAATTTTCTAATAATTCTCTTATATTTAGGTCCTTTACTACCTTTTATTTGCCCATCTGCACTATAATCACGTCTATGGGCATTAGAATCTTCCAAGATTTCTCGATAATTAGCCAAGTCTTTTCCATCATATAATCTGTTTGATGGTTCTTTCATAAAAAGTAGTTCGCATAAGCCAGCTGTTATGTTATAGTGCTTCCCATTAATGAAAAAATTTTGTGCATCAATGTCAATGCTAGATTTTCCAATTTTCCTCCTCCCATTATCCATATAAACACCATAAGTTCGGTCAATTTTAGGACTTTTGGCTTGGTAAAATCCTAAATATTTATTAACTAACCCAGTTGATAAGTTGAGGGTGGAATCTGATTTATTAGCTAAGGTTCTTGAATGAGTTGGTGTTCCATACTCGTCTTGTGATGACATTAAAGAAGAGTCTCTATACTTCAGTGGTGTGCTTGTTGGTTCCAATTTTCATATACATTTGTTTTTGGGTTTAACTCGAAGCCATCATAATCATCATCATTCATCATTTATTTTATTTTCCTTTTTAGGTTCTGATTTGATATCAGCATGAAGTCCCTGTTTTACTTTTGTTTCACTTATAAGCTCTTTAAGTGGTTTTGTTATGGGCTTAAATGTTTCTTCAAGTTGAGATTCAACATCGATTCGCCCCGTTTTTATAGTTCGATACTTTTTCTTGATAGCATTCCTAGTTTTAATAATATCCCTAATTAACTCCCTCTTTTTACCCATTTGTATTGATAATTTTTTCAAAACCGATCCGGTCTATTAACAGCTTTATTAACTGGTCTGTTAACAGCTTTAACTGCTTTCCTAACTGCTTTAACTGATCTGTTAACAGCTTCAACTGCTCTCCTAACTGCTTTATCTGATCTGTTGACTGCTTTAATGGATCTGTTATATTTATAGGGAAATAAATGTATCGAATCCCTGACGGTAACGTCCCCCTGCTTAAGGGGCTGTCGTTGTCTACTGCCAGAAACCCATATTTATCCTTCCAACACTTAGCACACATATCTCGGAAAGTATCAAAGCTCATATCCGTATTCACATGATCGTCATAAGCATGCCTAAGATTTGTGTCATCTTGTTTAAATAAAATGAGAAAGTTAGCATTATCTCGTATCAAGTGTGTTTGGTATATGAGTATAAGTCTGGCAAAGATAGAAACTATCAATGTTATTATGTCGACCCATGCAAAAATAAGAGCGTGATGTTGTCTTGTTTCCCACATGCTACATCATCAAAAATAAATTTGAATTTTGTTTTGCCTCATCAAATGGTATAACATCATCATTATTAGAAAATGTATAATAGCCTAATCCTTTTATGGGTGACAAAAGTTTTCTTAAGTATATAATATTTTGATTGATAGAGTGATTTTGAATACACATAAACGTTTTCCATAGCTCAAACCATTAGGATGCTCCAGCAAACTAATCATAACATTTGTTTTTCCACAATTGGAAGGGCCAACTATTAGTGCACGTATACTATTTGGTAATAATGAACTATATCTACCAATTTCTGTAATATTGCCCCGAAAATCATTATTTCTTATTGACAGCGATAGATTTTGCTTAGTGAACTTCATTTTGAATACTAACTCCAATCTATAAATGCATACTAAATTTAAATACTTTTTAGTTTGTATCTGAATGTTGAAGGTTAAAGTCATTTCATACTTATGCTTGAGCATAATAAGAAAGGTTCGGGGGGTAATTAATACACTCATTAATAAACTGCCGTTTGAATTACACTTACCAGGCTACCAGTATTGTGGACCTGGTACGAAGCTAGCAAAAAGATTAGCTCGTGGTGACCCTGGTATTAATCCCTTAGATAGTGCATGTAAAGAACACGATATTGCTTATTCTAAATTCAAAAGTACACCAGATCGCAACATAGCAGATCGGATTTTGGGCTGAAAAGGCTTGGAGTCGAGTTAAATCTACTGACGCAAACCTAGGTGAACGTGCGAACGCATTGCTAGTTACCAATATCATGAATGCTAGGCTAAATTTGGGATGGGTATGGCGAAAATGAGGAGTAAGAAGAAAACGAGCACACGAAAGAAAAATAAAAAAGTTAAGAAAAAACATTACCTGAGATACGGTTATCTCAAAGGCACGTAAATCAATTCAAAGGCAAAAACCTGATTCTTTGAACAGAGCCATTGCGTTAGCACGAAAGGAAGTAGGAGATATAATTAAATATAGGAAGAAAAATGTGAAAGTTCCACGAGTCATACCTATACCAAAAACTGGAGGTGTTTTACCATTCCTCGGTTCCTTTATTTGCTGGCCTTTCTGCTTTAGGATCTTTAGGAGGAGGTGCTGCTACAATTGTTAAAGCTGTTAATGCTGTTAAGGAAGAAAAGGATCAGCTTAAAGAGAGTAAGAGGCATAATGAAGAAATGGAATCCCGTCTAATAGGGAAAGGTCCTTTATCTCAAACCTCATAAAAAAGGATTGGGGCTATACTTAAACCCGGAGCCAAAAAAACTATTGAAAACGCTACCTAAAAGACCATTAACTGAGGTAGATTTGCATAAATATGCAAAAGATCTACCATATTTTCGAGGAGTTTTCATGCGAAATAAGCTTCCAAAGAAACTAAACAAGAAGGAATGCGGTATTATCAACTTGGATATATCATCAGGTCCAGGAACTCATTGGGTAGCGTACTATAAAAATGATGAAGATATTCAGTACTTTGATAGCTTTGGAAATTTACAGGCCACCATTAGAAATTAGAAAATATTTAACTAGTAATGTAAGGTATAATTATGCCCCATATCAAACATATAACTCAGTAATATGCGGCCATTTATGTTTGAAATTTTTGTATGATTGTTACAATAAATAAAAGAATATGATTATATGTATGTATTTTTATTTAAAATATTTCCTTTATACAATAGCAACAACAAGGTCCCTTAATTCTATTATATAACTTCAATAGTTTGGTTATTCGCAAAAATTCTCTTTTAACATACTGGCAGTTACAAGTATCTGGACCTGATGTTGAAGTATTGTAAGCCCAACTGCAGGATTCATATGCTCCCCATATTTTGAAGTCATAATGTTCATTTCTCTATATTCACCCAAAAAGCGGTAGGATTTTTCTATTTCCTGCTTATGTTCTTCTTAGTAACAACTTGTCATACTCTTGCAAGAATCTGCTAATATCGAAATGTTTAACAAATATTTGTACTTCATCATTTAATCTTTCCATATTATTTTATTTCTTCCTTTGTCTTAAATTTTTATACTACTGAATCCACCTGTGATTAAAACTGAAATGATTCTCATACCCTTGTAAATCTATATAAATGAGGAGGAAACCACATAATTGTATCATTTTAAATTACACCACAATGTCATTAACACTTACATTAAGCGGAAATTCATCTATATTAACAACTGAGTATTTCCCACCCATAGATTTGTCAAGGGATTATGTATGTGGGTTAATTGATTTCCAAACTTACAATTCAATACCAAATATTGAGAATAAAAAAAATAATCTATTTCACATTGGGAATGTGGTTATAGAAATACCTACAGGATCATATGAGATAGATGACATAGCTGAATATCTTGAGAATCAATTAACTAAATTAAGTAAAGAGAGTTACTATATAAAATTGCGTGCGAACAATAACACTTTGAAAAGTGAAATCAAATCTAGTGGACCTATTTACTTTAACAAAGAGTGGTACAGTTGGATCACTTTTAGGGATTAGTAGGCGACAACTGGAAGCTATTAAATTGCATGTGTCAGATTTACCAGTTAATATAATTAAAGTTAATACAATAAGAGTAGAATGTAATATAATAAGTGGATCATTCATGAACGATACACAAGTACATACACTACACGAATTCTCTCCAAAGGTGGGGCCTGGTTATAAGATTGTTGAGGTACCAAAGAACGTCATTTATTTACCGCTAACCACTCGAAGAATTACTTCCATTAGCTTAAAGCTACTTGATCAGGACGGTGATTTAATAAGTTTTAGGGGTGAAACAATAACAGCTCGGTTACATCTTAAACCACAACATGATATTGTATAATAAGGATAAATTACGTACGTTACCTGCCATCAACAACAGTTCTTCTGCAACTCTCATCGAATTTAGACCTCAAAGAGAAAAACGGTTCAAACTTACCCCACAAAATAAGAAATACTTGAGTACTTTAGGATTTATCATAAAAGACAAGCAATGAGTGAAGTTTTGAGTATAAAGGATGCTGTAAGCTATGATAATAGTGTTGCAAAAATTGAATATCATAGTTACTCACCCTTCACGAACTCTTTCAAAAATAATGATGAAATACGTATAGCTATTCAACATCAAGATATCTATGTACTTCCAAGTGAAAGTTTTATTTACATTGAAGGGAAATTGGAATGTACTCCTAAGCCTGACAAAACTGCAGATGTAAAGTTAACTAATAATGCGATGGCATTTTTATTTGAGGAGATCCGGTATGAGATAAATGGTGTACAAATTGATCGCAATAAAAATGTTGGTCTTACCTCAACGATAAAGAATAAACTTTCTTTAAACGAAAGTGAGAGTAAAATGCTTCTAAATTCAGGATGGTCTCTCACCAATATAGCTCTCAACTCAGAAGGAGACTTTAATTTTTGTATTCCACTAAAATATCTTCTTGGATTTGCTGAAGACTATAAGAAAATAGTTATTAATGCCAAACATGAACTAGTTTTGATTCGTTCTAGAACGGACCTAAATGCAATTTATGCTAAAGATTGTGATGGCTCAGTAAATATACTTAAATTACAATGGCATCTGCCGCATGTTACTGTAGCTGATATGGAAAAGTTGTCTCTATTGAAAATTACTGAAAGCAATCACCCAATTGAAATGGTATTTCGAAGTTGGAATTTGTATGAATATCCATCACCACCACAGTCCACCCGCCATACATGGACTGTTAAAACAGTTAATCAACTAGAAAAACCAAGATATGTGATTTTTGCTTTACAAACTGACCGTAAAGATTCAAGTGAAAAAGATGCATCCAAATTTGATCATTGCAACCTAACAGACCTAAAAGTTTATCTAAATTCTGAAAAATATCCATACAATGATTTGAATATAAAATATAATATAGATCAATACGCTATATTATATGAGATGTATTGTAAATTCCAACAGTCATATTACAACCGCCGATCTGAACCATTACTCACTAAAGAGCAGTTCAAAAATTTGGCTCCTTTAGTTGTTATTGATTGCTCACGTCAAAATGAATATCTCAAAACTGGTCCTGTAGATGTAAGCATAGAGTTTCAAACATCTGTGAATATACCGAAAAATACTGCTGCATACTGTCTACTTATACATGATAGAATAGTTCAGTACAATCCGCTAACTAGTGAAGTTCATAAACTGTAGAAAAAATGAATTGCATCATTGATATTCAAGTGTTCAAAGGACCTAGAAATACGTTCATCTTAAAGGAAATTGCCATTATAACTCAGAATAATCAACTACAGCACTTTATTTTGAAACCAATATACAACTTTGAAAATCTACCGCCGGAGCTACAGAATCAAGCAAAATGGCTAAATTAATATCACCATGGATTTGTTTGGAATGGAGGATTTACTTCACAAGATAGTGTCACTACCCTTTTTAAAGATATTCTCCAAGACAAAATCATATATGTGAAAGGAAATGAAAAAAATCAAGTGGATTACCGATATATTAAAGTTGGAAAATAATGTACCAATTTACAATTTAGATGAAAAGGGATGTCCTATATCAGAAGAATTAAGAAAAAAAAATATTGATGTACCACGATGTATGATACATAATGGTGTATGTGCATTACAAAATGTTTTCCTGTATAAGAAATTTATGGATAATTTTTAATAATAAAATACAATTTTTTAAAAAATCAATTGTTTTATTCACATAATATTATAAACTTTTGTTTTTATTCACTTCAACTGGAACTCTACAGTTTATGAAATGTCCATATTGTAAGTCTGCTTCATTTTCCTCAAATCAACAGATGTAATATCAGATTTATATGTGGAGTCATTTTCTCGGAAGTATTCAATTTCACCATTACTCAAAATTCGTTCTCCTTCAAGTTCATGATATTCATAACAGGATATTTTTAGAGTTCTATGCTCATAGTCGCTATCATATGTACATCGAACTCTCATCGATTTGTCCTCCTCAAAGTTTAATTTAAAATGCCTGTAAAACACACGATCACTCTCTATAATTCCACCTATATCTTTTTCTTTGTTTATTAAGTTTTGCCTAAATCCTTCAATTGCCTCCTCAACACTCACTACACTATTTTCTGGTATTAATTCCACATCAGTTTCCTTAGGTGATTCAGTTCCATTTTCTGAAGAGATAACAGAAGAATCATCATCATTTAAGGGTATATTAGTTGTTGTTGTAGGTAATGCATCATAAGTAGCATTACTTAGTGTAAGTAGCCGAAATGATAAAGAAATTTGAATGGAATCATTATTTGGCAACTGTATATTAAAATCAATATTATCGCTTGATTTTTGTCCTAAGTTTAAATTGATTGGGAGTGCTAAGCAATATGCATATAAAGAGCATGCAAAAGCAAATGAAATAAAAGTTTTTAATGAAATAATATCTCTTTATTTGTTTAGTTGTTGATTGCTCAAAACGTTGACAAAGACTATGCATTATTACGGTAATTTAATTGATTATATACAATACCACCCTATCACTCAATTTTCATATCAGAATTTGTTTGGGTATTACTGCTTTCACACTCTTTTACATCTTTTATTTTTTCTGATTTATTTGCTTCTTGTTGCTTTATTGGTTTACGATACCACTCCTCCTCACCTGCAAACGGGCAGTTATGTAGGAAGAAATTGGTACTTGGATGTCTGATCGTCCCATCTTGTAGCCAGCCTACTACAGTTATTTCTCCTCCCTTGACTTCAATCTTAACATGTTCAAATGGATTGATGCGCATCTCCCCAAAATTTGAGGGAATTGGTTGACCTCTAGTCAAAGTTAATACCTTGCATCTTTTACCATTTTCAGCAGTCATATATACTTTCATTAAGTCACATCTTACAACTGAATGCACAATCTTCATATGCATCCAACCATTCAGACAGGTACAAAAATGCGTTTCATCCCATATAGAATCAGCCCAAAATATTATGCCCTCCCTTTGAAACTATGTTAACCTATCTATTGTCAGATTACCAATGATCAGGTGTTAAAAATGAAAATATATTTATATATTTTCTTTCCTCCATACACCTGAATAATTGATGCTGAGATTTGGGTACATTCATATCAACGTGGATGATATGTTATTTTTGAACTTATGTAAAAATATAATTAATGGTATTATACTAGGATTAAATGCTTTTCATGGGTGAATTGTAAAAACACAGTTTATTCTAATAAATTTATTGCTGAAAAATATGATTGTAAAATATTTTTGCAAAATTCCAGAAACTCCAAATCTTCATTAGCATTTAAATCAGCGCATTTAGCTAGCAACTAAAAACTCCCAACTTGTATAAAAAGTTCCCACGGTCCCCAAAATTTTCCCACGCTCAACCGTCCTAATACCTAAAATTCGCGCAAACATCCGGCGGCCCCTTTTGTACACCCACACATTTCCTGTTATTCCCAATTCAAGCTTTGAAAATTGTCCAAAATAAATTCGTGCAAACATCCGGCGGCCTCGTTTGTACACCCACACATTTCCTGTTATTCCCAATTCAAACTTTGAAAAACATCTGGTGTTGTTCTTGCACAATGTATGAGTCATAGCATGAATTTCGCAACAAGTGGAAATAATGTGCAGGTGTTCCACCCACACATTTCCTGTTTTGTCCAAAATAAATTCGCGCAAACATCCGGCGGCCTCGTTTGTACACCCACAAATTTCCTGTTATTCCCAATTCAAACTTTGAAAAACATCTGGTGTTGTTCTTGCACAATGTATGAGTCATAGCATGAATTTCGCAACAAGTGGAAATATTGTGCAGGTGTTCCACCCACACATTTCCTGTTTTGTCCAAAATAAATTTGCGCAAACATCCGGCGGCCCCGTTTGTACACCCACACATTTCCTGTTGTTCCCAATTCAAACTTTGAAAAACATCCGGTGTTGTTCTTGCACAATGTATGAGTGTTTGAATATGTATGAGTCATAGCATGAATTTCGCAACAAGTGGAAATATTGTGCAGGTGTTCCACCCACACATTTCCTGTTTTGCCCAAAATAAATTCACGCAAACATCCGGCGGCCCCGTTTGTACACCCACACATTTCCTGTTATTCCCAATTCAAACTTTGAAAAACATCCGGTGTTGTTCTTGCACATTATCGCGGCCCAGGTGTTCCACCCACACATTTCCTGTTTTGTTTAAATTAAATTCGTGCACACATCCGGCGGTCTCGATTGGCTGAATGCTTTATTACAACGATTCATGCATGGACATGTGTATGCGCAACCATGCCCTCCTTGGTCGAATGCTTTCCACGAACCCATGCCACCCCCACCTCTTATGATCCTCACTTACTACACACCCAACACAACGACCACCACCACATTGGCCAAAACCCAACTTACGTCACCACCCACAACACCACCGCCATCTTTAAACCCTCAAGGTCAAATTGTAGCCTACAAGACCACGCCCCAAACACCGACGCCATTTTCGAAGTCAAACAAAGGTCACATTGTACCCTACAAGATCACGTTCTACCGCCATCTTTAAACCCTCAAGGTCAAATTGTAGCCTACAAGACCACGCCCCAAATACCGACAACCACCACCACCACCACATTGACCAAACCCCACTTACGTCACCACACACAACACCACCGCCATCTTTAAACCCTCAAGGTCAAATTGTAGCCTACAAGACCACGCCCCAAACACCGCCCCCATTTTCAAGATTAAACAAAGGTCACATTGTACCCTACAAGATCACGTTCTACCGCCATCTTTAAACCCTCAAGGTCAAATTGTAGCCTACAAGACCACGCCCCAAATACCGACAACCACCACCACCACCACATTGACCAAACCCCACTTACGTCACCACACACAACACCACCGCCATCTTTAAACCCTCAAGGTCAAATTGTAGCCTACAAGACCACGCCCCAAACACCGCCCCCATTTTCAAGATCAAACAAAGGTCACATTGTACCCTACAAGACCACGTACTACATCAAGTACACATGCACTTGATCCAGAACCAGCATAGTTTACCTACTTGTGTATATATAGATATATATATATATATATATATGTGTGTGTGTGTGTGTGTGTGTGTGTGTGTGTGTGTGTGTGTGTGTGTGTGTGTGTATGTGTGTGTGTGTGTGTGTGTATTGAAAAATCTTAGGTTTTATGAAAAATTGTTTTTTTATTTTCAATAAAATTTATTTTTGGGCAGGTTAAATTTAAAGCTTTGATCACCTATGATATCAATGTAGGGTGATACCTACTAATATAATATGATATGTTGACTTAGATGAGTAGTGAAAGTTTTATTGGTATAGTAAAAGACTTTGCATCAAATTTTTTGGCGATAAGGTGTAATGGTATGACCAGTGTTGCTACATGAAATCTTTCTGGAGGAACTTGTTAGCCTAGCATGAAAGTGGTTTGAGCAGCCACATCTGAAAAAATTACATATTATCATTAGCTTGAGAGTGGGTTAATTAAAAGCATTAACGAGCTATCATATTATTGTAGGATGATATGCCGACTTAGATAAGTAATATAAATTAGTAATATAACTTCTTGCTTAAACAAATACATTCGAATAAAATAAACAAATTGATTTTTGTTTTTTTGTGGCTGGGGGCTGGTGAGCATTGGAAGGTTACAGAGTTATTTACCATGATATCATAGTTCACATGAAGCTGATAAGAATATGATATTTTTATCTTCATACTATTGGGGCAGGTGCATTGTTTACTTAACATTAAGTTGAAAGTGGGTCAAATTAAAAGCTTTGATAGAAGAACGCTGTGTTATAATATTAATGTGGTATGATATGTTGTCTGAGGTGAGTAGTGGAAGTTGTATGGGAGCTATGAATAAGCAGTAAAATCCTAATCAGCAATCTCGCTGGATATTTGATAATTCTCCAAGCCCATAGTGAAGATCGTGATGGGGGGTTGAGAGTAGGTACTGTAAGCTATGTATTACGTTAAAAGTTTTGATGGATGGTATTTGGTATTTATCTCCTCGAAATAGTGTTGTATGAGTATCAGAAAGGCCGAAAAAAAGTTGATAATGCTTCAAGTTCAATAGTGTAGACCCCGATGCTGAGAGTGGGTATTTGGAATGATATAATTCTAGTAGGATATGGAAGTATTATTTATTCATCTTTAAATCTTACCAAGTCTGAAAAAATTACATAATATGATTAAGATTACATAAGGAAAGTAGGTTCACTTCATCTGCAAACAACAAATATGGCTGAAAGCGACACACGGTGTGAGCAATAATCATTCTTGCTTCAATTATCACTATTAAGCGATGTGTACCGCAGAAAATATATTAAGTCTAGCCTAGTCTAAAATATGTATTGTAAATAAAAATTGTATCATGGTTATAATGCCATTTATTGAAATAATTTGTTTTAATTGTATTATAGCTTAAGTCTCAAGTCGTTTTTTTCTTTAGTTCAGCAAGCCAAGATTTCATAGATATAGATTGATCCTTATAATGAATATTCCTTATGCCTTTACACCAATGTGGCTTTAAATTGGTCAAGAGATGATTCAACGGATGGACCAGATACATGTGAATGTTGTGGTGCTGCTAGATACCTAAAACAAGTTGTGAAGCTATATAAATTCTACCAAACATTGACAAAAAGTAATTACGAGGCATACCTTAAAAAGTGCGATTTAACTTAGCACTAAAAATTCTCATTTTGTATACTTGGAGAGCTTATAAAGGATCATGTAAACTTACACTGTATGCAGATGTTGATTTCAACAACAGGTTCATCAAACACAGGAAATTTTGATTACATACAGCTCTGTACCATAAGGATTATAAGAATTAGTACTTTTTAATTTTTAATAAATGATATTTTATATATGGCCTTCTTTTTATTCAATTTCCCATACTAAGTCCGGAACTCCCGAATAATGTTTGACCACTACAACGGGTGGTGGTGGCGGTGTGTGGTGGTGGTGGGTGGTGGTGGGAGTGGTAGTATTGGTTGTGGTGGTGGGTGCCTGGTCTTGGATGGCGCTTGAAACGGATATTTGACGCGTGGTCTCAATTTGACGCTGACCTCTGACGTCACCTTGGCCTAGGAAGCCAACCGGAGGTGAGGTCAGATAACAGCTTAACAGCTTTTCAAACAGCTCTGATAACAGCTTAACAGCTTTTCAATCAGCTCTGATAACAGCTTAACAGCTTTTTAAACAGCTCTGATAATAGCTTAACAGCTTTTAAAACAGCTCTGATAACAGCTTAACAGTTTTTCAAACAGCTCTGATAACAGCTTAACAGCTTTTCAAACAGCTCTGATAACAGCTTAACAGCTTCTAAAACAGCTCTGATAACAGCTTAAAATCTTTTAAAACAGGTCTGATAACAGCTTAACAGCTTTTAAAACAGCTCTGATAACAGCTTAACAGCTTTTAAAAGAGGTCTGGTAACAGCTTATCAGCTTATAAAACAGCTTTCTCAGCTCATCCACAGATAGAAGGGCAAACCCTAGAGTAATCAGCGTCAAATTGATCCCACGCGTCAAATATCCCTTTCAAGCGCCATCCAAGACCAGGCACTCACCACCACAACCAATACCACCACCCCCTCCACCACCACCACCCGTTGTAGTTGTCAAACATTATTCTGGAGTTCCGGACTTAGTATGGGAAATTGAAAAAAAAGAAGGCCATATATAAAATATCATTTATTAAAAATTAAAAAGTACTAATTCTTATAATCTTATGGTACAGAGCTGTATGTAATCAAAATTTCCTGTGTTTGATGAATCTGTTGTTGAAATCAACATCTGCATACAGTGTAAGTTTACATGATCCTTCATGAGCTCTCCAAGTATACAAAATGAGAATTTCTAGTGCTAAGTTAAATCGCACTTTTTAAGGTATGCCTCGTAATTTGAATTTATATAAGGTTTATAAGGAAATGCAGTTACCAGATTCTTATAAAATTCTCTTCCACCTGTAAGATTATGTATGGAACATACTGTTACCAAAAATCTTCTTCTTTACAGTTTACTCACAGCTAATTATAATCTCCCATACAACTTGCACTACTCATCATCCAAGTGAACCGAAGAGCAGACACTTCCGGTTTCAAAGGTTAAGGTGATGTCAGAGGTCAAGACAATGTGCCAAATACACATAAATAGTAGTTTCATAACTTGTTTTTCCAATTGATATTTTGCTCTTTACCCAAACAGATCACTGTTTCTTGGCAAGCTAATTACACAATAATTTCAACATGAGCTCTAAGGACACTACAAACCTTCTAAAGCCTACGGATGAAAGGAGTAAAGAATATTCATATAAGGCTCAGTCTACATATATGAAATCGATGCTTTCCAGAAATAAAGAAGAAAGTTTTTCATCCAAAAACGAGTCGACTGTCCCCTACCAACAGGTCGAAAAATCAGGATATTCCAACAAAGATCGCGAAAGTAAAGATGGAGAGATGTTATTTGTGAAACTGGTGCACCACGAACCTTTTAAAACCACATTGGT
>OZ005741.1:123441943-123564443 GCA_963930735.1 Dioctria linearis
ACTCGGCTGCTGTGCGAATTTGTTTACATTATTCGACTGCGAATCTGTTTACTTTACTGAACTGTAATAATTTGTTTATGAAAAGAATCAAATTAGAAGTGTTACACCTGAAGAGCAAAATTAGGCATTTACTAATTTCCATTACATATCTAAGTCAACATATCTACCTACATTCATCCCCAAACCAGCTTCACCTGATCTATTTTTAGATATATCACCTGAGAAGGTAAGATCGCTAATATCTCGAACCATAGAGGATTTCTGATGAAAATTTTATCCCCCCTAGGACTAATACTATTGGCATGAACAAAAAATATCCTAGGGCTAACTTGAATTATTACTACTATTAATTATACCAGCAAAGATAAGATCGCTAATATCTCGAGAACCATAGCCCGTGGAGGATTTCTGATGATAATTTTGTCCACCTCTAGAACTAAGACCCCCACTGACACCTTCTAGAATCTATTGGCATATTGTAGGGTTAACTTGAATTGTTACTAATACTAATTATACTAATTTCACAACATTTCTTATCCACCAGCTGCACACATCCACACACCCCTAGGTAACGTTTCCTCAGCCACCAAGTAGCCCGGCCCAACATACCACAGGCACTCATACTAAAGAAAACAACTGAAACCAAACTCAAGCTGACAAGTATACAGTCCCCGATATAAATTCGCTTAGGGTATTTCACATCATTACTTAAGCCGCACACATTCTACCCAAGCATTGGTACAGGTAACGTAGCCCAGTCCAACACACCCCAGACAGTCCTAGTCATAGTATCAGATATTGCCACTAAAGCTCTCAGCCTCCAGTACCCAGACACAGGAGGGGGCACCTCAAGGTCAAATTGTAGCCTCCAAGACCAGATCAAACTTAACCAGCAACCTCCACTTTGATATCATCCCCTGGTCAGCCAGACGGTAGGAAGGAATTTCCCCAGGGAGGCCCTGTGACGTAGACCACTAGACGGAATCCCCCTCAGTGGCCCAGAACCACAGTCCATAGCTACCAAAATAGTTGGAATCTACCTTGCACTTTTTGTATGGAAAAAGTGGGCCAGAATCCCCATAGCGTAACTACTTTCGTTTTAAAAAGGACAACCAAAAGATACAAGACCACGAAGAAAATGTTGAAATAAATAATGACTAAAGGTATTAAAGAGAGTGACTTCGCTTTGAGAAATTACCTGCTTTATATGCATGTCAAACAATATTAAGTTGCGATGTTTATTTCCTCTTACAAATATGTATAGTTATTTCATTTTAAAAGTATTGTAAAATATTATATATTATATAAAGATAAAACAAATAATAACACAATGGAAAAAAAGGTAATACTAGTTATACTACTAGTTATATACATATGACATTATATAATAAAAAAAAAAAGAGATAATAAATAAATTTTATAGTTTCATAATGAAAAAAAAATGAAAAAAGGGGAAAGCTAGAAAATAAAACTTTGATAGAGTAACAAAAATGTTAATAATAATGTAGTCTTTTCATGACTAGACAGCTTCTTATCTCATTAGAATGTAGGATAAAAAAAAAAATAATAATACTATAATAATTCTGTATTATCAAAAATATTTTTTTTAAAAATACTTGTATATGAAATAATAACACGAAAAAAAATATATATGTTTTTTGTATAAAATATAATAAATGTATTAGTTTTAACCAAATTTGCGCTCGCTTCGAGAACATATTTCCTTTGTTGGTCGAAAACTTAAAGATTCAGTTTTCTATTTTTTTAAGGGGGAGGGATGTTATGAATCAGCCGATCCTCAACAATATTTTAATAATATTTGAACGTAATAATATTAATATCACATAAATAAATCTTTTCGTATACACTCCCATACATCTTGTTTACGTTAGCCATTCTTTAGTCGCATTTTCCATCAACGTGACTAAAGTTCATATTCCAATTTTTTTTGCCCACATTAATCTTTTTCATTGCAGCTAGACTGTAACATAAACCCCTGAAGTTGCCGATTTCACACACTCAACCGTGAATGTTTTCTTGTTCTTTCCCACAAATAGTGTTGGATAAGCATTTAGGTTTTGCAAAAGCTTCTGGTGAGTAGAATAATTCGCGGCGCGCGCACATCGGAAAAGATCCCAAAAGGGATGATTTAAAATAGCTTAATAAAATTGTAAGAAGAAGTTATTCAATAACTATTAGAAAAAGAGTAATTCCTACAAAAAAAAAAGAAGAAAATAAAGAAAAAAATTTCTAGCCATTCAGAATACGGTGGTGTTATTTTTTTATTTCCATTCATTTTTCTAATTCTTTATCCTCGCGAAATATAACAAATTATATTACATTATTAATATTTTTAATATTATTTATGTGTTTTAAAATTTACTCCTATAGAGAACTTGCTGGTACAAGTTCTATACGCAATTCAAAAACTCTTGCCGTTGTTCTGGGTGTTTCCATTCAAGAAATGGTGGCAACCTCGTGTGGGATAGCAGTGATGGTGGGTGATGTTATTATTGGAAATGATATATGTATTTATAGTAGAATGTGATTTTGATGTTTTTGAGTACTCTTTTCCTTTGCAATATATATAAACTCTTACAACTATTAGGAAGGCAGTTACTAACGAGAGAAGCCCGGTGTTAGTATGTAAAAATTTTATGAGCAGACTGTACCTTTTCGTGTCTTGCATTGTCTAATTCTTCGAAATTTAGAGCAGATTTTTTAAGCACTTCTTGAAAGTTGGGGTCAAATAAGGTTATGGTTAGATTTCTTAGTTCGGTTGTAAAAATGGGTCGCGGTAAAAAACTATGTGAAAGTGAAATAAAAACGATTATAAATACGAAAAATCGAGAAAATTATAAAAAGAGGCCGATATGTTGTAATGAATTTACTAAAAGACAAAATAAGAGTACACGCAGACCTAGTGCACTAAGTGATCGTAAAAAGCGGTCGATATTACGAGTAGCGTCAAACTCAACAGCAACAACGAGACAAATTTAGGAAAAGTTGGTATGAACACTATTCAACGAAGAAAACTTCTTAGAAAACCACCGCTGACAAAAAAGCATATTGAGAAATGGTTGAAATTCGTTCGGAAGCATGTAAGGTGGAAAAAAGATGGCGGAATACCATCTTTACGGATGAGAAAGGATTAAACTTGGATGGACCCGACTGTTGGTCATATTATTTTCATGACTTAAGAAAAGATCGCCTTTTCCAAGTTCGGAGAGTATCTACCCATTTTACGTCATCTACCCAAGCATGTACCTTGTGCAAAGAGCAGCACCGTCTATTTAAATGTCCGAAATTCATAAAACTTGATGTAGACAATAAATTCAAAATTGTCACATCAAAATAATTGTGTAACAATTGCCTATCAAAAGGCCACTACACAAAAACTTGTACAAGTAAGTTTTCATGTCAGCGATGTGGAAGTAGGCATCATTCTTTACTTCATAGGAATAATGCCATTCTAAGGGTATCGACCCAATCAAAGCAAAGGGAGCTGAAATCAGACGCTGAAACTTGCAATTCACATTCCATATCCAACAACTCTCTTCACACGCTTTACGCCAAAACCCAACGTATCACACAAGCACTGTTTGTAACAGCATTGCTAAACGTTTTTTCAAAAAAGGGAAATATTTTGGCTGAGTGCTTTGATAGATTCAGGCTCTCAAGTTTCATTTGTAACCCAAGCCGTCGCATGTAAGCTGCAATCATCCACTACAAACGTGGAAATTCAAATCACTGGCCTGGGAAAAACAGAAACTACAAATGTTCACAAACAAACTGTATTGAACATTTATCCTTATTCAACTACAACTAAGGCAACCACGGTCGCTGCCCTTATAGTGGATACAATTACGGACATTTTACCTCCTTCAACCATTCCAAACAAAAAATGGAGTCATATACATGAGCTACCACTTGCCGATCCGTTTTCTTTAAACCAGGAAAGATTGACCTGCTTTTAGTGCTTTAGTGACTAATAAGATAGTAAGTAATGAACGAAGCTACTATCTTCCTCACCATGCTATTATCAAAGATAGCCCCACCACAGAGGTTCGCGTCGTCTTTGATTCTTCGGCTAAAACGACTAATGGAAAAAGTCGAAACGATCAGCTGCATATGGGTTCAGTACTGCAGTCTGAACTCTTCTCAATCATTCTCAGATGGCGAAAGTACAAATTCGCTATGTCGGCTGACAAAGAGAAAATGTACAGGATGATAAAGGTACAACCTCCAGATCAAAACTACTAATAAAGGATTATATAAATTTTTGAGATCAACACACACTAGACAACACACTTATTGACACCGATTTATGATGTACGAGTTTCAGAAATAGATATATTGAGATAAAACTCAGTACATAAGTATAAGTCAGAGATTTTTTGTATCACACTGGCACACTTATTGGCAAGAAGTTGTAATATATATATATGTATGTATATATCGTCAAGAACGTAATATAAATATATATGTTAAATAGATATGCACACGAAATGTATAATATACCTATATATATAAGTCAAAATATATTCAAAGAGATATATGAATAAATATTAAAATGTTTCAAGTAGTGACTGGTTCTCACCGATTTAGACCTTGAGGAATTGGCTTTAAGCTAATGTTAAGACCCTTTGTTGTAATATTTTTTTAGAACAATTCTTTATTCCCGTTGAGACCAGAAATAAAGTGTTAATGTTAGTAATATTATATTAACTTCTGTCGAGACCCAAAGCAAAATTCGTTACTTCCGTTGAGACCAGAAATAAAGCGTTTTGTTAATAAAAGTTTATCTCAGTCGAGACCCGAGATAATATTCTTTAAGCCAGTCGAGACCCGACTTAAAGTGAATGTTAGTAAATATCTTAACTTCAGTCGAGACCAGAAGAAAGATTCTTTATTTCCGTCGAGACCAGAAATAAAGTGTTTTAATTAGTTGTTAAAAGATGACATATCAATCAATACCCGTTAAAAATGTTAGTCCCTAACTAGCCAACTTACCTCAAGCGATACCAAGTACAAAAAGGGATCGAGATAGTCATAGTCATAGTCAGAGTCTTTCTTGCGCATTTAAAATATATTGACCTTAATGTGTAGTCCTAACTTCACTGTTAGGAATTATGGTAGGGTAGATTTAACACTCAGGCTTAGGTTTTCATTTTTCTGGGCCTCCTTTAATCCAAGCTAATGTGATTGTTGAGTCTGTCCATGCATATGTGGTAACGTGTTCAAAATGCATGATGACTTTTACCTGGTGTAGTAATTTTGCCAAGAGTATTGAACCGCATAGTTCCAGCCTTGGAAGTGTTTTCTCAAGTTTTATGGGTGCTACTAGTAGTGTTGTTTGAATTGTTTCATCTTGCTTAATAGCTCTGGTGTAGACTGCTCCAGCATACGCTTTTTCGGATGCATCACAGAACCCGTGTAGTTCTATTATTTGAAAGGGTATGCTGCATCCATCTTGGAATGGAGATTGACTCAATTTGTGGGAGCTCCTTCTTGAATTTTTCCCATTTTTGAGATACATCTGTTTGAATTTCTCATCCCATGAGTTTCCTTCTATCCAGAGTTCCTGCATCATGATTTTAGCTGTTATCATTATCGGTGCAAGCCATCCAAGGGGATCGAACAGTTTGCCGATATCGGACAGCATGGTTCGTTTTGTTTGTTGTCTTCGATCACAAAGATTGACTTTAAAATGGAACGTGTCTGTTGCAGGCGTCCAATATACTCCCAAAACTTTAATTGTTTCTCCGTTGCTGATCTAAATTGAATCTTTTTCCCGTAATTCTTCTGGAATTGTTTTGAGGAGGCTTATATCATTACGTGACCATTTCCTTAGGTTGAATCCCCATGCTTTTAGCAACCCAATTAATTCGAGCATAGTGGTCTTACTTTCTTGCATTGAATCTCCTCCAGACATTAAATCGTCAACGTAAAAGTCTTTTCTAGTGGCGTTTACAGCTTGTGGGAATTTGTTATGCTCATCGACTGCTAATTGTTCTAATGTCCTAACTGCCAAGTACGGTGCTGAGGCTGTGCCATATGTAACCGTCGTTAGAGCATATTCCTTAATAGGTTCATCTTCTGAAAACCTCCACAGTATTCTTTGCAGATTTTGTTGATCATCATCGATTTGTATCATCCGATACATCTTCTCGATGTCGGCTTTGAACACATATTTGTGTGTTCGCCACTGAAGTAGGATGTCGAATAGGTTTTCTTGCAAACGTGGTCCGATGTACACTATATCATTTAGACTCGGTCCGGTATTGGTTTTAGCGGAGGCATCAAACACGACTCGTAATTTTGTCGTGATGCTTTCCTCTTTTATTACTGGTTGATGTGGTAGATAATAGGTGATATCATCGGGCTTTGGTGAAACTTGCTTCGTGTGTCCTAGATTGAGGTATTCCAACATAAATTTGCTGTATTCCTTTTTTAAAGTTACACTCTTCCGAAATCTTTTTTCAAGTTGAAGTAATCTGGCCATAGCTATCTTACGGGACTCGCCCAGATTGGGTGCGTTTTCTTTTAATGGCATTGACACTGTATATGTCCCATTGAAGTTTCGAACGTGTGATTTTTGAAATGCTTTTGGAAAACTTTATCCTCTTTCGATAAACTGGAATTTGTTGGTAATTCCTCTATCTCCCATTTTGGTAGTTGTTCGTTCAGCTTGACCATTGATACCATGCTAATTACATTTTCTTGTATTGTAGTCTTTTGAGTTTCGATTTTCCCGGTCACAATCCATCCAAACGTTGTATTTTGAATTAGCAACTCATCTCTTGGTTTCCGTATACTCTCGAGTAGGATAGATCTGCATATATCTGCATCCAGTAACACATCAATTGGCCCAGGTGTGTTTAAGGTTGGGTCGGCCAATATAAAATTGTGGTTCTCCCATAAATCGCCAGGTGATATTGGTGTGCAGGGTAACAATTGTGTTAAGTTGGGTAGTACTAATGTTTTTACTACCAACTGGTTGCTAGAGGGAAATCGAGGTGAAATATTGAGCAAAGACTTGGTTTCTTGATGTGCTTGCCGTTGTGTTTCCTACACCTGAGAATTGGATTTCAACTTTATTTCTTGGTAGCCCAAGTGTTTGAACTGCTTTTTCTGTCACAAATGAAGCTTGTGATCCTTGGTCTATTAGTACTCGAAGTAGCTAATAAGTACCCATGGCTGTATGGCTTTTACCAATGCAGTAGCTAACATCACTTGTTTCTGTAGTTTGACATTGTAGCTTGCCTTCTGGGCTTCTTTTTTGCTTTCTTGTGTGCTGGTGGTCTGAACTCACCGCTTTGTCCTGACGTTGATTGGTGTATGTGTAATAAAGTATGATGATACTTTTTACATTAATTGCATCGTTCTTTGCTTAAGCACTTGATGTCCTCTTTGTGATTTAAGCAATTTGGACATAACCTGTTGTGATTTCTAAATCTGCATCTCTCGTTCACGTCCATTGCTACAAATTTCTTGCATTTGTAGATTGCAGTATTTACATCTGATTTCGATTGCATTGCACAAAAGTCTTGGTCATTGATCTTGACGTCACGCTTAGCTTGCAAGAGTCATAAGCTTTCTTTTGGTCTTTAAAGTTCTCGACTGAATTTTAAAAATTCATTCAGATCTGGGATTTCTCGTGGCTCTTTAATGGACTGCTCGTACCAGCGTCGTGTTTCTCTATCTAACTTTTTTAAAAGATAGAAGACGATGATCGGTCCCCAGGTATCAGTGCTAATTCCTAAATTGTGTATAGCATACATGCATTCACGTGTAGTGTCGTGAATATGCTTAAGTCCGCCTGGAGTTTCTATGTTCTGGTGCTGTTGATTGAAAAGTACTTCAAGTTGACTGAACAATAAAGCTCTTTTGTGGTTGTACCTTTCATTCATTAGCTCCCATGCAGCTTGGTAATTTGAGTCGGAAATTTCCAAGTGCTTTATAATTTTTGCCGCTTCGCCTCTTATATTCGTTTTAAGGTATTGGAGCTTTCTGCACTGCACAGCCGTTTGTTGCAATGAATTGTTTTTGAGAAGATATCTCTAAAAGCTGGTCAGTTGTTATAATTACCTTCGAATGAAGGTATTGTTTGTCGTCGTAGCCGTAGCCCCGCATCTTCAATTGTGTGCGTTTCACTGGGTTCATCTGTTTTTTGTCGTTCATGTAGTAAAATCATTACTTCTTGTACTGCTATTTCCAAGTTCTCGTAATCACCTGACTGGAAGTACGGGTCATTGAATTCATTCTCGAATTCGTTAATTTCTTCCTGCAGTTCTGTTATATTGTTGAACTGCTCATGTAGATTCCATATCTTATACTCATAATACATTTTAGTGTGAGGGCTGTTTTTTTTCGATGTATGTCTCCTATTATTCTCCTCATGCATTTAATTTTTAATTTTTGTTTTTTGAGTCTGTCTATCTGCTCAATATTGTTTTTCCGGGTACTAGTTTAAAGTCGTCTTCTTCTTCGGTCGTGTCACGGTTTATATTATCATCTATTGGCGAAGCTCCGAATGCTGGCTCTTCCGCGTGATTTCTTTTACTTTGGTCATCGCCTCTTCCCCTTCTTCGTTTGCATACTGTTTATATGTACTGATACGCTGCATAGCTTCCTAATCATAACACTTTACTTGCCCGTAAAAGTAGTTTTTTTATATAGCTGCAATCTTCTCTCTCTCTGCAATGTACGTTGGTGTTTTTCGACTAGGGCCATCTTTCTTCATGTGGGTCAGCGTCCTCGATAATCCCAGCAATTTGCTTTTGATCTTTCAAAAGCTGCTGTATTTTTAAAGTCTCCATGGCTGGTTCTGGTTGTTCTTCTCGAAGGACCAAACTCTCTTTAGTACGAGTGCTTGGGATTTGGCGTAGCAAAATGGACTTCTGGTTAGGCTCACGAGCTCAAAATCGGCGTTAATGATTACTCAAGCTTACCACTGTTGGGGGCTTAAGTGCTAGATACTTACGTAAAGTAAAAGGCAGGCTTCTTTACTTGGGAAGTTCTTTACTAAAACTTAAAACCTTCTAACATTACTACTGGTTTTATAATACTCAAAAATTACTAACTAAGCAACTTAGTGTAATGAACTTAAGGTGCTATGTAGTAAGCAATATTTGTCTCGAGTTCAATAATTATTGGGGGCAATTGCTTACTTTGTGCAATTTGCCTAGTAAGCAAGAGTCTAATAATTATTTCGAGCAATTATTGCTTATGATTGTCTTATATACAATTCTGAACAATTTTGCAATTTTGTAGATCTACAGTTATTTCTATTATTTGATGTTCAAGTTTTAGCACCATTCTTGGTGTTGCTATATAAAAATTTACGTTTTTCATATATACTGTGAAAATGATCAATCCTAGATATTTTTATTGTACTAAAAACTTCTTCAGAATACGAAATCCTATAAAATTGGTTATAATCACTTTTTCTGTCCGACGAACCGTTCCAGAAATATATACGAAAAACCACTTCAAAAATCAAACTTGCACAGATGGGTGACCATACGAAATTTCAAACGGGCATTCATCTAGATTCTAGGGTATCATAAGAATTGGTCTATTATAGCTTTTTTACTCGTTTACTTGTTAATTTAAGGAATGTCAAGAAGTTGCTGACGCAATTTCTTCGTCTATTTGGAAGATAAGCTAATGAAGTGTTATGGTCGTAGCATACTGCATGTAACAATATGCTACATTGAGACGAGTTGCACGCATACGGCCGGCCCATAGCCACATGAACGGCGAACAAAGACGCGCTAAAGACCGACGAACAAAAAGAAGAAAAAGAGGGTATACATCTGTCTTGTGCTTGTCATAAAAAGTTACGGTCATGTAAAGACGTAGAAGAATTGTATAGCGTATATAATCACGAATTTCCTTGTGGTATCGGGCTCGAAATTTGATATATTCAGGTGAATTTCAATAATGTTTTAACATCTAAATAATTTACTTTAACATATTTTTTTGGATATATTCAGCAACTGTGAATAAGACCTGATAAGCCGAACAAGGTGAAAGGTCAAGGTAATCATCGAGATAATTCAGGATACTTTGCCTGTGGAGAAAACTACCAAACAATAATTAATCTAATGGAAGAAACTTATGGTACTAGGCGAACTATGATATTATCCCGAAAATCGGTGAAATACATCTTTGACATGTTCCCAAGAATAATTGATTTTAAAGGCGCTATGGTAAGAAATTATACAAAAATTATTATTGACATCTTTCGTTATTATATTCGTATTCAGATTAACCTAGTTTTTTAAAATATGGGACGGCATGATTGATGTGCTATGTACCAAATAAAAATCCTTCAAAGTGATACTTATCGAGAATTTTTAAAACATGGTAAGATTTCATATTATCTGAAAAGTTTGAATTAGTTCGTAAGTTTTAATTAAGTTAATTCTTATTTCAACTAATTTTTGCCGCAAAAATTAAACTATATTTTTCTTTCAATCTGTAGATATTTTCATACATATATATATATTCTAAATCTAATAAAATATTTTATCTTTTTTCTTAAATACTTAGATAATTTAAGGACGCTAGCAACGGTCTTAAAAAAACTGCCCAACCGCCAAATAAAACCGTCATACTGCCAAATTTCCACAGATATGGAGGATTGGGAAGAAAAAAACTTCAAAACATTTTTAATGCCACTAATACAGTGGATTAAAGTAAGTTTGAAAATAATCTAGGAATGCAACAATAAATTTGTACTTTGTACTTTTCGTATTTTCAGCTTGAAGATAACATCGACATTATTATAAAAAAAAAAGTGGGGGTCAACCCATAATCATCTGTAGACTTGAGGGACTTTTTGAAACGGGAGTTTTTTAAGTTATGTATAGAAACAGGAGACGATGTACGCCATGCATTTGATATATTGTATAAGTCTCACTATGTATTCAATTTTAAGTACAGCACACAGTTTTCATTTTTTTTACGCTTTTATCTATAAAAGCAAAAAAAGTTAATCCATTAGGAATAGTGTCTCTATTTCACAAAACTCTAGCTGATTGATTGGAAATATTGTTTTTTTCTTTTTATTTTTTAGTATTTTCTTTTCCATGTACCTAGAGTACAAGTACACATGTATTTGCAGCTAGTGTTTCTTTAAAAGTCAATAAATAAGTGTATAATTAAATTATCCAGTTTTGGCTTATTTTTTCCCCTTGAATAATAAAAAAATATATTTCTTGATAAGAACAAATTCCATGTAGGCATTTTCGGCTATCCAAGTAAAAATTTTACAAATAAATGAGCAAATTGTTATGCATGGACATGTATACGATAGTGGCGACGAAAATTGGCGAGGATTAACAAGAATGTAGTTTTCGCAACCAGAGCAGATTTCTAGTAAAATTAAATGAAAGTTTTTAATTTCACTAGAAATCTGTTCTGATTGTGAAAACTGGATCCCTGCTTAATTAAACTGAATTCCGCTCAAATGACTGTAAGCTTAGGTGATATATGATTAGGTCGGTTGGATAAACTAGAAATCTTCTTTAATTAACTGGAAAAGCATTTTGAAATTTAATAGTTAATTTATGTTACGTTACTAAATCTGTGTTGCGTTACACATTAAATAGGGCTCCGCCCTTTTCATACTTTCTGCTCAATGGAGACAGGCTGGGTCCCTTTTGGAAGGAATTTTGGGCGCCACTTGGTTTTCTAGAGCAACCAAGAAACTGGAAATTAGAAACTCATACAAGGTTTGGTAATATATAAACATATATAATTCATTCCAGCTATACCATCTACAAACAATAAAAAAAACTCATACGCTGTCTAATCTATTTCACGTGGTTTAAGTCAGTTAATCCGTATACGAGATACCTGCCCACTTAATCAAATTGATCGCAACTAATTATTTACAAAAAAAATCTCGTAGGTTTACGTACTTGTACTAAACGTACATTCGTATAGCAATGCAAATCTCCTCCGAAGAAAACGTTCCTCCTGCCGCAATTTCCACAGCTCTATCCATCTCCGTAATTATGTCTCCAGAAATTTGAGTCTAGTAAGGCTTAACTATAGCCGATACTCCAAAGTACGATCCCGCAAACTGATTCGTAGCCAATGTCTGTAGGATTCAGACGGATTCCAAAAAAAAGTAAAAACTTGTGCTCAAAACTCCGGTTAGCTGACGGCCTGTCACTCTTCGTGTCCTCTGCCAAAGTGTTCGTGTTCATCGGAAATTATCAACATCTCGTTTCGTTGCGATTCTCGAAGATGTATCGTTTCGACCGCAGAATTAAACTTACGCTGGGTTCGCACTGACTTTTGAAGGTTGGAACATTTTGTTCGAGTTAGGAGAAAGCACGTAAACGACTAACTTTGACGCAAGACTTAGCTACAAATTAATACATTGTAAGGCTTAATATAAATTAATACATTTCATTATTTAAGCATAATTAATCCGATGTAATTGAAGTTCGCGGGAAAAATCCTTTCGCATCCAGTGTTGACTCTCCCATGGCGCATCCAACGCGCTGCTGCTGACGCATGGTGCGATGACTCTGCTCGCCATTCTCAATACCAATAAATTCCTAAAACTAAGCTAGCCATGAAATATGTGTGAAAAATTACATATTAAAAGCATCATAAGACCGTCGATTGCAGTAAAATTCACTCGCCTCCTTCCGATGAATTAGTTTAGGTTCAGATTACTGCCGGGAATTTATCGAAGCCGTATTTCAACATATAAAGATATTCTAATATCTAAGGTTTGGATCCATTATCCCGTGAGCTTTTGATATAATTCGCCCACAACAATCTTGCCGAAACTGATTTGTCCAAAAAAGAAAATTGGCGATATCAAATTTGGTTAGATTAGTTTTTAGTTATTAGTTTTCGAGAACAAGAAAAAGATCTTCCGACAGCCAAATTCAAAATTAACACTGATCTGTAATAGAGCATATTAAGATCTCATTTAAATTTATTGATTTTACTAATATTTTGTTCGCGATAATTAATTTTACTTAACAGTGACACTAAATTAAGTTACATTGGCCCTAATCGCAAGTTTAACACAAAAGAGAGTTATAAACCATCTACAAAATATAACTAAAATTTAAGCTTTCAATTCAAAACTATGCCACTGCATCAATATCGATGGTTTATCCAAAAATTTCAATTTCAATCAACCAAAAGCCGTCTAGGGAAGTATGAGCAACACGGAGAATCTAAGGTTAGGATTAGCCAATATTTGCGACGAATTTAAGACCATATAATTAAAGGTGTATGACCCAAGAAAAGGTGTCGAAGTTTATTTTAGGAAAAATGACACCAAATTATCACATGTTTATTGCATTTCATGTAGTTGTTGACGGAGGAGCTGAGTTCAACTCTAATAACTTCAAAACTTAAAGGCCTATACTAAGACTATAACTATATTATATTTAAATAGTTGCCTTTTATTATTTACATATAAATTCTGTGGTAACATTTTTATATTACGCTCCCTTTCCATACTATAACGTTTTTCCCATTAATTAAATGTTTCTTCTCCCTTAAAGACTACGCGTGTTATAATTTCGACAAAATCTTGCTTTCAGTTCTATTCCTTTAAACCAGAGATTGCTTTTGTCTCTCATTTTTCCTATCTATTTTATCTAAAAAGATGAACTTTTACGTTAATACCAATAGAAGGTGATTCTTTATGATATCTTTGGTTCCCATCATTGTTATTTCGAAATTACATTAAACGAAGCGAGGACCGTTGTCCCACATTGGAATTAGTTAGCGATCACCTGAATGTAGCAGGGATTTGTTTTGTTTTTGAAAATAAAATAGGTATACTGTTAAAAGATTCCTAAAGGTGTACCAGGCGCTAGGTAGGGTTGCCTAAGCAGCCTTATGATACCCTGTCGTTGCCAGTTAAGCTGTTCGGATGCCTTTTTGGGGGTACCGGGTGTGGTCTCTTAGTCATCGGAAGCTTTACGATTGTAAGGCCGAAGATCTTTAGCATGCCATACCCCAGCGCTTTTACCTTTCTTGTTAACTAACTCAAATGTTCACGGTGATAATCGCTTTAAAATCTGATAGGGTCCTACGTATTTTGGAGCAAACTTCGCATTGAAGTATTTGGCAGCATTGGATTGTACGAAGTTTTTCCTCCAGACCACATCATTTGGTAATATCTGATATCTCTTCTGCGGAGATCGTATTTTTTTTTACTAACGCGACTGGCATTATCTAACCGTTTCCGCACATCTTCCAAAACTTCTTCGAGGGCTCTAGAACAGGCTGTCCAGTCAATATCATTCTCTCTTCTTACGCATTTCCCGTTGGTCAGCATTTCTCGTCCAAAAATTATGAAATACGGTGCAAGCTTAGTAACCTCGTGTACTGATGTTCGAATCGCTCTGAGCATTTTCTTCACAACTTGATTTCTCCGTTCTGCCGGGTTCGCTTGGGGTTGGTAGTAGGCTGTGTAGGATATGGACGTTCCATACTGGTCGCACAGCTGTTTTAAGCCTTTGCTCTTAAACTGTACTCCGTTGTCGCATATTAGAGTGCTAGGTAAACCGAAAATGGGGAAAACGTTATCTTCCAGGATTTGAGCTATTGATTTTGCTGTGGCCGCCCTGAGCGGGTAAAGTAATGCAAATTTACTAAATTGGTCTACAATAGTCAGGATATTGTAGTACCCTCTAAAGGAACGGGGCAAAGGTCCGATTATATCCACGCAGACGACTTCCCACGGATATCTAGTATTGTGTCTGGTAGCCATTAGACCAGCAATTTTCCTTAATTCGGGTTTCGTGGCTTGACAAGTTCTGCAGTGTTTTACGTACTGTGCTACTCCATACCTCATCTTAGGCCAGTAATATCGAGTTGCTACTCGTTCAAAAGTCTTCTTTGAGCCAGTATACCCAGCAATGGGATCATCGTGCAGGACACGCAATATACTTTTCCATTTTTCTTTAGGAACGACCTCTCGCCAGTAATCGTCCTCCGCAGCAAGGGCTGGATATTTAACTTCAATGTGTTTCCACACCTTCTCGTTCTCTATTTTAAGGTTGGGATATTTTTCTGCATTCTTACAAATTTTCCATTTATCTTGTGGGACGCCTGTGTTTCCCGAATCTGTGCAGCCAATCTGAGGTACTGAACGCGACAAGAGGTCTGGCACTAAGTGCTCTTTACATTTGCGGTGCTCCACATTATAATCAAACTGTTGGAGTTTAACTGCCCAACGAGCTAATCGACCGGTCGGATCCTTGAGATTATTTAACCATACTAACGACGCGTGGTCCGTGATGACAGTGAAATGAGTACCTTCTAGATATGGACGATGCTTTTCAATGGCCCACAGAACGGCTAAGCATTCTCGCTCGGTAGTCGTGTAGTTCCGCCCGTTACGATTTAGAGGTCTGCTCAGGTATGCAATAACGTGTTTTTTGTCTCCCTCCCTCTGTGTCAAAACGGATACTAGGTCATACGCTGATGCGTCTGTGTGAACGTAGAATGGGAGGTCAAAGTTCGGACATGTAAGAATCGGGGCTGTAATAAGCTTCTCTTTTATTGAGTTAAACGTTTCTTGACAGTCATTATTCCACAAAAATTTCCTGTTCTTTTTCAGCAAACTGGTCAAAGGAGCAACGATCGTCGAGAAATTCGGTACGAAACGTCGGTACCACGATACAGCTCCTATGAAACGACGTACTTCTTTTACCGATTTTGGGGAAGGAATGTCTAATATACTTTTTACCTTTCCAGGATGGACTTGTAAACCATTTCCCCTACAATATATCCCAAATATTTAAGTTCATCTCTACAAAATTCACCACCAAGCCAGCCTTAGAAAGCCTGTCAAAAACTTCTTTCAATAGTCTGATGTGCTCTTCAAAAGTCTGAGTTATAACAATGACATCGTCGAAATAAACAAACACCAAATTTTCTAATATACCCGACAAAACTTTATCGATGAGCCGCTGCCAGGTTGCCGGGGAGTTTGTTAGGCCGAAGGGCATTCTGTTAAAATGGAACAAGCCTCTTCCGGGGACCGTGAAAGCTGTAAATTCTTTAGATTTTTCCTCAATTGGTACTTGCTAAAACGCCGAGTTAATATCGAGAGAAGATAAATATTTTGCATCTCTGAGCGTATCGAGCGTGGGCGGCACATAAGGTAGAGGATAAGCGTCCTTTTTTGTAGCTTTATTAAGTTTCCTGCAATCCACGCAAAATCGGAATGTTCCATCTTCTTTTCTCACCAAAATCACTGGCGATGACCATGAGCTATTTGACGGCTCTACAACCCAATTTTGCAACATTTCAGCTATCTGCTCATTGATAACTTTTTGTATCGTGGACGAAACCATATAATATCTTTGCTTAATTGATTCTGAATATGTCTTAATAATATGTTGGATGACATTAGTACACCCCAGACTTTTACCCATTTTTAATTTTGATCTACTTATAAGTTCATCCAGTTCTAATTTTTGTGCTGGTTCCAGTTTTGATACTCCTTCCAAGAAAGCAAGTTGGTGAATTATATCACTTTGTGTAAAGTACCAACCAATCATCCACTTTTACCTAAATTGTTCTACTAGCTCCTGAATCCAATATACCTCGCAGATTGGTGTTAAAAACCGAAACATTCAAATGTGGCTTTTCATCGCTTCCTTCGTGCTGGAAAACATACGACAATAATGTTGAAATTGCTTCGGAATGCTCAAATGTAAGCCATTTCGCAGATTTTAATCTAAATGGACGTATGGCGGTCGTGTTTTTGAATTCTGAGCTCAACTCACCACCTATTGTTTAGCTCTGCCCTCGTTTCCCCGACGCCCTGATTGTCTGTTATTACCCTGATTTGCCCGACGTTCTGATTGTCTGGTATTCGTTCGTTTTCGCTCGAGGGTTACACTTGCTGCAATTGGACCTTGTTGGTCCATAACACCTCCATCTTTCTCTACAATATCTAGCGGTGTGCCCTTCTCTTTTACAGTTTAGGCATCGATAACGAGAAGAGTTTTGCTCTCGAATATATGGATTAATCGCACCTGTTGAAGAAGTCGTAGCCACGTAGGCCAAATCTGGTTCCAACAAATTAGAATTGCGCTTTGATGGGGTGGGAATAAAGCTTTCCACTGAGCTACGTACCGCCTCACGTTTTCTCCAAAGTTCCACAAAATCATCGACCGTATCCACATCACTCACTCCCAGTAGAATCTGGTAGAATGGACTAACATTTCGCTTAAGTATCTTTAACTGCTGATCTTCGGACAGTGGGGCGCTAAGCCGTCAGAACATATATATCATAACCCCTACGTACATTCCGATCTTTTCTCTTTCTCCTTGGGTTCTCCGCTTTATTTCATCCAAGAGCCGGTCGTCGTAGTCCACGTGTAATGAGCCTACAGGCCCATCACCTTCTCCAAAGCTCCAAATGCCTCAATAATGTCAATACTAGATTGATATCAATTGATATTTGAAATTCTTTTAAATTCTTCGGAAGATATTCCAAACAAAGGGAAAAACCTTCAAAACAACCAAAAAACCTAAATGTGTACTTACTTACATTAGTTTCGCTTTCTAAGAGCAAACATTTCTGCGTAAAACAATATGCGACATATTCCCACATTAGTTCCGCTTACCCAAAAATTGAAAGATTTCCGCATAACCATTTGTTCAAATAACAAACATTCCCCGTATGTGAAAATGCAGTTGCATCACAATGAAAACAAATTCACGTAAGCCATAAAATGTCGAAACCTATTTTTTAGTACACAATGCACATGCACTTGAAAAAAGTTGACCATCATATAACCAACAATGTCGGGTCTTGCATCATGGAAAGTAAACAAGCGTACACCACATGTTTACTTTTTCCATGATCCAAGCTACCGCACTGCTGGTCGTGACGATATGTCGGCATACATACATTTTATGTACTTATCATTACCCAATAGCAGACGTTCTTTTCGTATTTTCTCTGCTCATGCCTGAACGGCTTATACAAGTTAAATATAACATTGTCCAATAGAAGCAATTCAGTTTATTCGGCTTATATGCCTGAACGTCTTACTGAGCAGTTAAATTCTTCATTTTCTTCGACTAGTTAGCAGTCAAGTTCTTCATTCTTTGACTATTTAATAGTCAAGTTTTTTTTTCAAAATTGTTCACTCAAAGATTTTGAAGCGGTCCTTTTTCAGTGTTGATTCAATTAGTCAAAGTCAAGTCATTTCATTCCTCGATAAAGCATATTAATTCGAGTAAGTTAGAGTCAAGTTTTTCGTGTCGTCAATCAAAAACGGTGAAAGTTCTCTGAGGTTCTAGTTACTTTCTCGATGCTAAGGAGCACAATTTAAGTACATAAATAAACGAATAAATATATTAACTGAGTGTGAAACCAAGTGAAAAGAATAATAAATAAAATGAAACAAAATACAGTTCCCCAAATCTGTGTGTGAGTATTCGACGATCTATCCTTAAGGGCCAGCCACCTTCTCCATTCCAGGAAAGTGCATCGCAGTCCTTGTCGCGACAAAGACATTAAACCAGCGACAAAACAAATTGTTGCAGCGGTGGGATTTGTTTTTAACGCCAATGAACACAAATCAAAACCAGCAAAGGGTATCTGGCATCCCAAAATACAAGCAGCAAGTAAGCCAAACAGTAACAAAACAAAAGAAAGAGGAAAGCGGAAAGCAAAGAGAGAGAAGAAAGTAAAAAAAAACAAATGAGTACCCCCAAGAAATTAGACGATACTATTGAGGTCCCAGAAGAAGTAATTATAATACCGGAAGAGTATCCAGAAGAAAGCGAAGCAGCAGAAGAATACGACTACGAGTTCGAGATAGACATCGATCCCGAGGGAGAAACCCCCACAGTGGAAGAAATTTATCTTGAGATACATCATCAAATTACTCCAGAAAGTGACGAAGAGGCAACGTGGGATTTTGATACCCAAACAAATAAAGAATCTACTAGAAAATAGACCAATGTAAGTTATAAAATTATATTAGCATAATAGTCATTATTACATTATTATAACATTGTTATAATATTCAGTGAACCAAAATTATTTAATAAGAAGTGAGTGGAATTGGAATATATTTTTTTCTTTCTTCTAATTAATATTATAAAAAAAAGGGAATACCTACCTATAATACTTTTGTAAAGTAAATTTTTATTCTCTGACCCAAGTGACCTTTTAGGATCTTCTCGTAAGGCAACAAATTCTTTTTTTCGAGTTTCTTTAAATTTTTTTTGCTGACCACAAATGATTAAAGAAGTAACATAAAACAAATCTTTTTTGTGTTGTTTTATCAGTGAATCTAAGTACCATCGCATTATCAGCGTTGAATCCTAGTTCTCTATTGTGATACTGTTCTAGTATCCCAAATCAAGGCCACAAGCAGAACGCTAACCGCCTAGCTCGAGTTTCGCGTTATATACGCCTCCCCAAAATGACTACCCCTCAAAACAATCTTAGTTCGAATAGGCCTAGTACACCGATCAGTCAAAATCCACCTCCACCTCCACTCTCTGCACCACTAGTGAGGCGCGGAATCTCATACCTGAGTATGACGGCAATACAAAAGAGCTTCATATGCATATGACCTATTCCAGTACAAGGAATATCCTACTTGGGAAGACCTGAAAGCAGAGCTCAAGTCTCATTTTCAAGAGCATCGCCCGCGAATAGCTATACAGGGTGAACTGTTACGCCTAAGACAAGCTCCAAGAGAAAATGTACAAGACTTTGCTCGCCGAGTAACCAAACAGTTAGCAGATTTAAATAATGCGACTTTAAATGAAGCTCCCCAGTTAGAATCAAGAGCGTTCCTACTTAGCGAAAATGAGCAAAATGCTATCAGGGTATTTGAAGATGGCATTAAAAATGACCAATTAAAAGTCATAATTAAAGCTCGCGTAGAAACTAGACTGCAAGCACTGATCACTTTCGCTATAGAGCATGACCAGAGAATAGAAGAGGCTCAACAAATCAATTCTCGCTCACCTCAAAATACTCCAATCATTACATGCGAGTATTGTGGGAAAAGGGGCCACCGTAAAGAAAGTTGTTTTAAACGAAAACAACTTCCCCCATTTCCCTCATTTTCAAATATTAAGAATGAGGTCCATAGAATAATATGTGGTTATTGTCACAAGGCAAATCATCGCACCCATGAGTGCAGAAAAAAGATATATGATGAACGCTTTACACGGAGCCCCCAACAAGGCCACCAACGCACAGCGTCATCATCACAACTACCTTCGAGGTCCTTTACACAAAGGCAACCACAACCAGAGCAACCACGAAAATTTCGGCAAGTAAGGTGGTCAATACCTACAAATAAATTTAAGGGAAACGAGTTTGCGCGGGAAGAGTCGGACGGCGAAACTCCCCGCCAAATTATCTCTCAAGCCGACATTCATTAGCACCCGCTGAACTAGTAACCTCAAAAATAAGGTTACCTATAAGTTTAGAGCATAACACCTTTCTGAATTCGTTACCTCTAAACGTATCTACCAAACCCAGTACTACTTTTATAATAGATACTAGAGCAGAAATTAGTCTTCATAAGGCAGAATCAACTCATGATTTAGCTCTCATATACGAAAACTAGCGCTGTACAATTTCAACTCTTGCTGGAGCTTATACGCCCACAATTGGCATATCCTACGCCAAAATTAATTTAATGGACGGTATTACAATCGAACATCCATTTGATTTAATCCCAGGAGGTAGTAAATTAACTTACGATGGAACCCTAGGCATAGACTTCCTTACTAAATACAAATGCAACCTTAATTGTTCAGAAGGTTACATAGAATTAATGACGCCATCAATAAGCGTAATTTAAAATTACTCAGAACTATGCGATGAAAATAAAATTACCAGAGTTAGAGAAAATAAATATATACAGAGTAATAAAGCTGAGAAATCCACTAAAGAGGAAGATAAAACAAAAAATTAAAAATCACATAAAGAATATACAGAGGTATTTAAAAAGGCTAAGATACAAAATATAAAAGAGGAAGATAAGAAAAAAAAGAGCATTATCAAATAAATATAAAAGAAAATAATTTAAAAGAGGAACCAATAAAAGTTCCAAAAGAATTATAAAACTTGGAACTTATATCAAGTAAGCACATTGGCATGGACACGCGACGCTACGACTGCGGTTCAAGTCAAGTCATTTCATGTGACAGCAATTTAGGTACACGACGCTACGACTGTGGCCCAAATAAAGCTGACTTGAGCAATATAACTATCCAAAATAATACCTTACAAAAGGAAGAACCAGAAAAAACTGGTAAAACATATAAAGAAAATACAGTACTGATCTTCTTACAAATGATATATTACCTCTTTCTAATGATTATAAAAAATTCCAAGCTTTCTTTAGAGAAAACCATCAGTTTAAATTAATTAAATCTGATAAAAGGGCCAGTAGGCAAAAAACTTAATACAAGTGGTATTAAAAAAGAAAATAAAGATGACGAAATTCATTCAAAGGAACTACCTCTTACTCAAAACCAAATTATATTACCTCCTAGGTCGGAAGTCATAGTCAACATACCTAATAATGATACTAGGGAATTATACTGCAAAAGGGAAGAGAGTCTACCAGGAATTTTTATAGGGAATACTCTAACCAAACCTGAAAACCAGGTCATCAAAATTTTGATGCTGAACACAAACGAAGAGGAAGCAATTCTACCGATAAAAGAAATTAACCCATCTTGGGAATATTTAGGAGATTATGATATCATACAAGCTCAATATGATAATGACCCCGTTGAGAATAAATTGAAAAAACTAGAAAACACCCTAAGGTTGGATCATTGTAATAAGGAAGAAAGAAAAACCGTACTAGACGTATGCCGACAATACAATGAGCTGTTCTATTTGGAGGATGACTCCCTTACTTGTACAGATGCAGCAGCACACACAATACCAGTGAAAGTAGATACAACAGCGATATACGTAAAACCATATCGTTTACCAGAATCCCAAAGAGATGAAATCGACAGGCAGATGGGCGAAATGCTGGATCGAGGAATCATAAGTTCAAGCCGAAGCCCTTGGAATTCGCCTCTACTAATAGTCCCGAAGAAACCAGACGAAACTGGAAAGAAACGATGGCGAATCGTAGTGGACTTTAGGCGTCGAAACGAGGCTACTCTAGTAGATGCCTACTCATTACCGAACATAACTGATATATTAGATCAGTTGGGACGATCTAGATATTTTACAACCTTAGATTTGGCAAGCGGATTTCATCAGATTCCCATGGACGAAAAAGACAAGAAAAAAACAGCCTTCAGTACACCATTTGGACACTACCATTACAATCGTATGCCATTTGGGCTGAAAGGCGCACCAGCCACTTTCCAGCGGCTGATAAACAATGTCTTGACTGGATTGCAAGGATTGCACTGATTTGTGTATCTCGATGACATTGTGAGCTATGGATATACTCTAAAAGACCACTATGCAAAATTAGTACGAGTATTCGAAAGATTAAAAAGTCATTTATTAAAATTCCAGCCAGATAAATGCCACTTTCTTAGGAAAGAAATTGTTTATTTAGGGCATGTCGTAAGCGCAGAAGGAGTTCAGCCAGATCCTTCAAAGATAACTGTAGTCAAAACTTATCCCAGACCTAAAAAGCCAAAGGATGTCAAGGCATTCCTTGGATTTGTAGGTTATTATAGGCGATTCATACCAAACTTTTCAAAAATAGCAAAACCGTTAACAAAACTGCTCAAAAAGGATGTACCATCTTTGAGGAACAGCTTTTTTGACGAATCTTTTAGAATTCTAAAAGAGAAACTGATCACTTCTCCCATACTTGCATACCCAGAATTTGATAAACAATTTATCATTACAACTGACGCAAGTGACATAGCAGTTGGTGCAGTTCTATCACAAGGTGAAATTGGTAAAGATCGACCCATATGCTATGCTAGTGGAACCTTAAATCCAGCAGAAATTAGGTATTCTACTATTGAGAAGGAATTATTAGCCATTGTATATGCAGTTGAACAATTTCGACCCTATGTATATGGTAGAAATTTTACCATCATAACGGATCACAAACCGTTAGTTTGGTTAATGAAATTAAAAGATAGCACTTCTCGACACATGAGATGGCGAATCAAATTGGAAGAGTATGACTACACTATCAGACACAAACCAGGCACATTGAACGCCAACGCAGACGCCCTAAGTAAAATAATTCCTACAGAAGAAGTAGTAGATGAAGAGAAAGCTGTACATATAATGACCAGAAATCAAGCTAAAAATCAAACCAATACGGCAAGCTTACCGAAACAGGTTGACCTATTACAGTAACTATATTTCAGCTGTTTACCCAGCTAATAATTTAATAACAGAAAGCAGCAATCACTTGTTGAACCCAAAAGATATCAACCATAAATGCTTCTTATTACCAAAATCTGAAGGTGAAACCGAGTCCTATTTGAAAGACCTCTTTCCTGCTATGGAAAATGAGCTTACTACAGACTATGTAAAATACTATCAATTGGAGAATAATAGCTAAAAGTGAAATACCTATGAGAACTATAGACGATCACAAACGGGTGTTAAACGTACTAACCCAATTTTAAAATCATTGTATTCAAAATAAACTCAATGAAATAAACCTATCACTTCCGAACATAGATTTATTAGCGCTCTCAGAACTAAAAAATATGATTCATTTCACGTACAATTAAGAGGATCCAAATAATGTATACTTGGCCCCGACTCAGTCAGGACGTGGAAAATTTCATAAACAAATGCCCATCTTGTCAGGCCAATAAGCTCTCCAAGAATCCGAAAATCCCGATGAAAATAACTACAACCAGTTACAGACCTTTCGAGAATGTATCACTAGATATAGTGGGACCACTCCCGGTTAGTCATAAAGACAACAGATTCCTCTTGACCTTCCAGGATGATCTTACAAAATATACCGAAGCGATACCTCTGCATATTGCTGAAGCCCGAACAGTTGCTGAAGCATTCACGGTGAAAATTGTTTGTAAACATGGCATACCAGAGTCAATATTAACCAATCAAGGATCTAATTTCCTGAGCGAAATATTTACTTAAATGTGTAAGTTATTAAAACTTTCCAAATTACAAACTAAACCATATCATCCTCAAACAAACGGAGCCTTAGAGTTAAGTCATAGAACTCTGGCCGAGTACTTACGCCATTACGTAAATCACGACCCACTCACATGGGACACTTGGATCCCCTATGCAAAATTTTTTTAAACTAAACATCCTCACTACAGGATTATCTTATGGGCAATTATTTTCTGGCAAGCAACACTGACAATGGCAGCTAACGTGGAACCATTACGCGTTACTCAGTTAGGTGCCAACGCCGGAATATATTTTGAAGAAGTAGGACGAGTGGTATTGTTCAGCAACGATTGGCAAGTAATTATCTACTATGAGCTTAAGAATTTTAACTTCGAATTAGAAAAACTAAGTAATTGTACAGAAAACGCTCGCATTTTTTGCGATCTGATAGAGCGTTATCGAAAGAAATCCCTGACACCTTGAGATTACCCATCAATAAAGATAAAAACAGTTTATTACAATTATACCATTATCGACAATAAAATAATATTTCACCTCAAAATTCCACTCCCTTTCAAGGAAAAATACAAATTAATAAAGGCATATCCACTACTCACTTCATACAATGATCAATTTGCATATATTAAACCTTGTTTAGAATATCTTGTTGTTGATTATAACAGAGAACATTATTACCCCTTAAACACAATAGACCTACAAACGTATCAAACACATGATCTAGTATCATATTTGTGTCGAATAATCCGTCCTATTTTCAATGTTCATTCGAGCAACAACTTGTGTGAAATAGATTTACTAAAACACAGCAACAAAGTACCATCTCACTGTAAGATCCAAACAGTACCTCAGCTAGATTTTTGGATTCAACTTTCCCAACCAAACAAATGGCTATTTTCCATGCAAAACCCAGTTACTAGAGATACAGTTTGTCGAGACGAAATCAGCTCTAAAATGCTACAAAACACTGGAGTAGCTCAAATAGCATCAGGCTGCTACTTAAGAACTAAAGATCTAGTAATACAAGTACACAATATAAAGCAAACAGAGCTCAATAATCATGACCTACCGTCTCTTAACTTCACATACACAATACCACAGATAAAACAAGAAAAACCTATAGCAAAGCAAGTACAGGTAATTAGATTTCACGACAATCAAGAATTACAAGAACTTAATGTCGCGATAAAACAAGAAGAAAAAGAGCTAGAATCCTACAGATTAAAGAGCTTGTCGCTACATGACATTCATCATTACTATCATACTCATTAATTGTCATTATAATTATTATATTCGGAGCAATACTCTCGAAAAAGAAATTGTTGAAGAAAAAGAAAGAAAAGATAATAACGTCCACTTAGAAGAAGTTAAGCATGACACCGCTAACCAATTGAGCATGCAAACTGAACATTCATTTGCATACAATAGCTAAAAAAAAAATATATAAAAAACCGCCAAGAAAACAATTCCACAAGCTTCCAATTTGATTTGTTTTTATTATTTAGGTACACATAAAAAAAAAAAGCTTACAAATCATGTAATGCAGTAAAAAAAAACACCAAAGCTTAAGCTTAGTAATGTAAAACTCAAAATAGCTCCTATCTTTAGTGAAAATTTTCTTTTTATAATACTTAGCGCCTAGACATATGCAAAATAACTTTAAAACTTTTATCACCACTAAGAGAGACTATTAAAAAAAAAAAAAGGAGAAAAGAAATGAAATCTATAAAACTACTATACGTTTGTAAAATTATTATAACTTTTATATTAGATAATATTAGTTAAAATCAGATACGTTAATTATGAAACAAGAAAAAAATAATAAGTAAAGCTTTCAATAAGTAAATTGATGTAACTAAAATAATCCTAAAAATATCCGAAATATTTTTTTTTATTAATCTTTTTAGTTTTACCATTGTGTATATTGTTACGTGCAATAGAAAGAGACAACTGGTGACATCTACTGGCAATGGAGAGTAAACAACTTCAGGTTCGGAGAGTAAACGACTTCAGGTTCGGAGAATCGATTATGAAATCTACAGGAAACAAGTAGAATAGTCAAGAAGCTTTTGGAATAGAACACTCCAGAATAATCCGAAGAGTTTCTAGGGTATAAATATAACAGTTGTCATCGCCAGAAAAAGAGTCTTGTCTTAGACGTTGCAGTGTTAAGAAGCGAAAGTAATAAAGAAGCGATAGTTTGTAATTAGATTGCGATAATTGAAAGTACAGTGGTAGCGGTTATTAGAGTTGAGTTGATTTATTAAGGAATTGTGAATTTTATATGATTAGAGTGAAATAAAGAACTTATATATTAATTATTAAATATTGTGTTTTAAACAAACGAACCAAAGGCCACGCTCGCAACAACTGGTGTCAGAAGTGAAATAAATTCGAGAAATAAAGTGGTGGCAATTGACTTAAAAATTCAAAGTGTGATTATTTTGAGCAATTGTGTTAAATTGTGAAAGTTCTGGAAAATAATTTATATTCTTCTGTAAGAGAATTATTAAAGTAATGGGGCGCAAACTGGAGGACCTTCGGATACAGGATTTGAAAGTGGATTTAGGGAACCGGTCGTTACAAACGACAGGTCCAAAGAATGTTCCCGTCGAGCGACTGAAACAAGCTTTGATAGAAGAAGGGCAGAATCCTGAGACATTTGTTTTCGAAGATAACTTGGAAGAAAACGAAGCTGAAGAAGAGCCTGCGATAAAAATGGAACAGCTTTTGAGTACTTTAATGAGCAAAATGGAAGCCCGTTTTGATGAACAAAAGAATTCCAATGAGGAACAAAAGAAATCTATGGAAGCCCGTTTTGATGAACAAAAGAATGCTTTCGAGGAACAAAAGAATTCTCTGCAATCCCTAATCAAGAGGCAACTACAGTTGCGGAACAAATAATAACGAATTGGGTCAGTAGGTTTGGAGTGCCTTACGAACTTCATTCGGACCAAGGACGGAACTTCGAATCGCGAACTTTCCAGGAGATGTGTAAAATGTTGGGAATAAGAAAAACTAGAACAACTCCTCTACACCCACAATCTGATGGCATGGTAGAGCGCTTCAACAAAACATTGATCGAGCATCTAAAGAAAGTAGTTGACTATCATCAACGCGATTGGGATCGACATATTTCTATATTCCTAATGGCTTATAGATCAGCCGTTCATAGTACTACCGGACAAACCCCAGCTAAAGTCATATTCGGAAGAGAGATGCGATTACCGAGCGACCTCAAATTCGGTACCCCCCGAGATGAGCAAAAGTTACCAGAAGACTACGTAACGGAGCTCAAGCAACAATTAGCTGATGTACACGAGGCTACGAGGACAAAATTAGCAACAAATACTGATTGTATGAAGACCCGCTATGACTTACGTGCTAATTCCGCAGGATTTAACGAAGGTGATCTTGTTTGGCTGTACAACCCGTAACGACGCAAGGGACGTTCGCCAAAATTGCAACAACACTGGGAAGGACCGTATTCAGTAGTAACTAGAATTAATTAATGACGTGGTATACAGGATTCAGCGTGGCACAAGAGGCAAGCATAAACTTGTTCATTTGGACCGCTTGTGTCAATACTACGAGCATCAAGACCATGGACCACCTGTTGTTCGATACGAACAAATTTAAGAAGGGGGCAGTGTTACGTGCAATAGAAAGAGACAGCTGGTGACATCTACTGGCAATGGAGAGTAAACAACTTCAGGTTCGGAGAGTAAACGACTTCAGGTTCGGAGAATCGATTATGAAATCTACAGGAAAGTTCAGGAATAGAACAAATAGAATAGTCAAGAAGCTTTTGGAATAGAACACTCCAGAATAATCCGGAGAGTTTCTAGGGTATAAATATAACAGTTGTCATCGCCAGAAAAAGAGTCTTGTCTTAGACGTTGCAGTGTTAAGAAGCGAAAGTAATAAAGAAGCGATAGTGTGTAATTAGACTGCGATAATTGAAAGTACAGTGTTAGCGATAATTAGAGTTGAGTTGATTAATGAAGGAATTGTGAATTTTATATGATTAGATGGGCAATAAAGAACTTATATATTAATAATTTAATATTGTGTTTTAAACAAACGAACCAAAGGCCACGCTCGCAACAATATATTATATAGTGGTCGCAACTTTAAGTAGTCACTTCCACGCTAGATGGCCATAGTTGTACCTCTTTGAGAATATTGAGCTTTGTATACAAATTTGTTATAAAGCTTTTATACGTAGAACAAATCAGGTTAGTTGAGTTGAGTTTCCTTAAAGCTTTGATGACGTAACATATTTGGTGGTTGCATATATATACCTCCGTGGCGAATGCATAATGATGACCTATCTATTCTTCAAATATCATAAGTTTCTAAATTATTTTATAATATTATTGAGAACAAAATGGCTATAATTATAGTGTGCATATTTTACGATTCGATTTTGATTTTCTTCTGTTATGTTACATATTTAAATAAATCATTCTGATTTGGTTGTAGGATTTTATTGACTAGCTTTGGATTTGGGTTTGACGTCAGAATCTTGAAATCTTTTTTTATCCTAGAATCTAGATGTTGAATCATAGGGTATACTAATGACTCGACTACAATAGTCGTAAAGACGTTGCGGATTTCAACGAGACTAAGGTTTAGTTACGAAAAGTTGAAAACATTAAATGTGAAGATAATAACCCTTACGGATTGTGATAAAAATGACAATTTTTCGTAATTAAACCTCAGTCTCGAAACCCGTAACGTCTTAACGGCTATTGTAGTTGTACTTTAACTTTGTCCCAAGCAAACGTGTGTGAATCTTAGAATTTTCTGGAAAGTTTGAATTAAAATTTGCCCTGCATTGGATTTCTTGATTGAAATTAATCAAATATTTTAATTTTTCAATATTTTGTGTGTGTTTTGTTCAATTAAATAGTCAGGTTTGGAGGGTTGGTTTTTGTATTCTTGGATTACTTTATTAGTATTAAATTTGATTTTTGCTTTTGGATTTTATTTTTCTCTTTTATAGTATAGATTTTTGAAATTAGGTTTTTCTTGTGGTCTTGCATTTCAATTTTCTGATATTTTATTGCTAATTTGACGGGGTGTTTGAATTCGTTAATTGGAATTTATTAAATTTGAATTTTCTTCTGATTTTTATTTTGATTATTAATATTTCGACATTGACTGTGTAGGTAAAATTTTTGCATAGATATATATTTTAGTTAGGACAAACTTTATTAAGATTTAACAAAAGAAAAAACTTAACTTACGGTGGATGCGATCAACAAAAATCAACTAATTGATATTAAGGTTACTGATGCAGACTGCGCACAACCGTCGGTTCGATTTAGTCAGTTGCCAGTCGTCAACTCCCTTCTGATTTTTTAGTTGCTGACTGACCTAAAATATAGCAGTTTGCGGTTCCAAACGCTGTTGCATGTAACGAGCAAAGTCAACTGACTTTTTAGTCATCGAATACAATCGGTGATTGTGCAGTATGCGGCCTACTAGAATGATTAACTCTCTTGATACTAACAAAAAGAGAAGATGCAGCTTTTAAACCATCAGTATTGGATTATTTTATTTTTCTGAATTTATTAACAACTTAAAAGTTTGAACTAGATTTTCCCTTCTGTACTTTTTTATATAACTAATTTGTTAAAATACTAAATATTTGTTTTTATATTTGAATAACATCTGCAAATCATAGGGATACAAGTGCCTACAATTTTTAAAGGAAAAGGGGTATAAGTGATTGCAAGGGATTAAATTATTATCTTTTTACTAAACCAAAAACCATCGAACATTATTTTAACCACAACAAAAAGTTTTTAAGATATCCAGCTTATTATTAGTATAATTACATAAAATCAAGACTTTACACAGAATTTAGGATATCCAACCAACTTTAAAGTGTTATATCTCAAAAGGCTAAAGTTATTATCACCGGCGATTTCAATTTAGCCAATGTAAACTGGACTTACAGTTTTACAAATATGTGCATGCAGATAACTGGTAATACTAATTTGGCCTCATCATCGCTGCTTAGTAATGAGAAAATATGCAATCTAAAGCAATATAACTCTATTCAGAACCACAACAACAGATTAATTGATGTGATATTGTCCAATTTAGTGGAAAATGTGATAAGCATAGCTTTATCTCGAGACGTACTTTCACGTATTGACCCTCACCATCCACCTCTTGACATTGATGTATCATTAAATCGGCCTGATTTCTTATCTATGAGGACAACACGAAAATTGTCTTTTCACACATCGAATTATAGTAATATCAATGAGCATCTGGCTTCAATCGACTTTTCATCAAAATTTTCCGCTGATGTTGAGAGCTCCTCCAAAAATTTTTTCTCTACCCTAGATGACTGCATAAGAACATTTGTCCCAGTAATAAAACAAAAACATGCAAAATATTACATTGGTATAGTCGTGCATTAATTCAAGCTTTAAAGGAAAAAGAAAAATATCGTCGTGAATACAAGAGTCTATCATTATTCCGTCAATTATCAAAAAATTTGATTAAAGAATGTTATAGAAACTATTTGGATGGGATCGAGAAGACCTTACACAATAATGTTAAAGCATTCTGGGCATATTCCAAGACAATGAAATCTTCTAACAACCTACCTACTGAGATGTATTACAATGATACAATTTCTAATTCTCCCCAGGATACTTGTAATATTTTTGCTCACTACTTTGAATTTGAATCCGTCTATTCTGACAGCATCTCAGGTAATAATCCCTCAGAAGGCAGCGGTACCACTGCACCACCCTATTCTCATCCAACCTCTTTTTCTTGTTCAATAGATACAATACCTATTTATTTCTCCTGAAAATGTTCAAGCTGTTATTCTAGGTCTTGACTTAAATAAGAAAGCTGGGCCCGACACAATACCGAACATCTCCTATAAGCGTACTATTCAACTTGTCATTGACCCACGGAGTTTACCCATCTACTTTCAAGACATCGTACGTTACTCCAATTCTTAAATCTGGTAATCCTAAATCAGTAAATAATTATAGACCAAATTCTAATAACTTGGCTCTTGTATTTGAAAAACTTGTCTATAATCAACTCTTACCCAAAATCCTTTCCGGCTTGAGCTTTAAACAACATGGATTTCTTCCGGGAAGATCCACCACCACAAACTTTCCACTATACACCGACAAAATTGCATTTGCAATCGATGAAGAGAAACAAGTTGACTCTATCCAAACTGATTTCGCTAAAGCTTTCGACAAAATTTCACACTCTCATATACTCCAAAAATTATCCAATATAGGTTTTTGTGATAATTTAGTTGCAAGGCTCGCATCATATATCCGCGAACGACTGCAAACAGTAGTCCTTAACGGTCACCAGTCCTGCCCTTTCTCTCAAACCTCCGGTATCCACAAGGCACCATGCTTGGTCCTTATATCTTTCTCCTCTATATCAACGACTTACCACACCTATTAAACTCCGATTGTCTCTTATATGCAGATGATGCCAAAATTTTTAACGTCATTCACACAGAAGAAGACTGTAAATTACTTCAAAGAGATATTCTTACCTTAGTAAATTGGAGCAAGCATAACTTCTTGCCGTTGAACATTTCCAAATGTAAAGTCATAAATTTTTCTAGAAAGCCAATACCATATATTATGACTACGCAATGGGTGATTCATCTTTTAGGAGTAATTTTCGACCAGAAACTATTATTTCAAACACATATCAATTGGATCACCTCGAAAGCATTTAAATTGTTGGGTTTTTTATTCCGAATCTACAAATCATTCAACTCTGCTACCTCATTAATAACCCTTTATAATTCTCTAATAAGAAGTCATCTAGAGTACGCATGTACTATATGGAACCCTTTCTATGCTGTATATATACAGCAAATTGAATCAGTACATAGAAATTCACCAGAGCTCTTTTGTATAAAACAGAAGAAAACTATCTTTACTATTTCAATCGTCTCGACAAATTTGGTATTCCTTCTTTGGAAAAGCGTCGGCTTTTCTTAGATGAAATGTTTTTATTTAAATTAATACACAACCTTATTAATTGCCCTGAATTACTCCATAATATTAACTACTTTGTTCCATCTAGAGCCACCAGGTACCCAATAACATTCCAAATTACTACCGCCAGGATCAATTTACGATACAAGTCCCCCTCTTACAGGATAAAAACAAATCATAGCGACTTATTCAATGAACTTGACATCCTAAGTCTTAGTCTCTGTGCCTTTAAAAGAGTTATTAGAAATGAGATTCAGACTCCCCTCTCTGAATAACGGATCAATATTTACCCATTGAATATATTTTTTCTCCTCTTTTCTTCTCTAATCCTTTATAATTTTAATTATCTTTCTTTTTTTATTTTTTTATAATTTTAATTTTATTTTTCCCGCTTTTTGTAATTTTTTGAATATTTTCTTGTTTCTTTTTTGAATTGTTATCTCACTTTAAAAAAAATGTTGTTTTTTTTTGTTCTGTTTTTTTTTTTGTAACATTTTAGTCTTCTTTTTCTTGATGAAATACCATAAATACTTGGATTTAATAATTTAACCGGTAGGTTTTAATTGTGACTTTAGTCTGTAAGCTATCGCTGTAAAGTTATAAATAAATAAATAAAGTGTGAAAAGTGAACTTGGAGACCTTTGCTTTTGAGCCCCTCAGTTGATTCCCAGATAGCTGAGATATTTAGCTTCTTTGGGCATTGGGACCTCCTTACCAAAATGGGTAGGACTGGTGGAGACAGCGGTTACTCCTCCTTGAGGACAGCGTCTAGTAGTTTGAACCTCCAATGACTCACCAAAAAGCTACGTCTTAATTATTGTGCTGGAGACCATTGCCTGAATCTATGTATTATGTGTAGGATTCACTCCATGTTTGAGCAGTGCAGCCATTATTGAATAACAGCATTAGCATTAGCATTTTTGACCCTGTGGAAATTATTTTGTTGGAAGTGTCCAAACTTATCCAAGATTATCGTGACGGACAGTGGCTTGAAAAAAATTAATTTTATCTTTTGATAAACATTAGTCACCGTCTTGTGGTTCGAAATCCCAGCATATACATTGATGCGCATATACATAGAATGTATTTACGTTGCGCGCATTTCTTATGACGAAAGTACACTAGATATATAATGTATTTTTACAGAAGGTAAGATTTGTTTTCTGATTTATTTTTTATTTATTTTTATTCTTTTTAACTACAAGTAGCTTATTGTTGTGCTTATGATCGGGTGTTCATAACAGATTATTATGTGCATTTTTTTAGGAAAATCTCCGATCTTAGTAGAATTAAAAAATAAAAGAGTTGTTTAAGACATCTTTTATTGATATTCTGTTGAAAAATTATGCTCTCTTAACGTTTCGACTCTTAGTTTAGAGTCCTCTTCATGGGGCTGTAGAACAATATAAATATATGTAGACCACTTTTTTAAAAATATGAATAAAATTACCTTAAGGTTATAATAAATTAGATTACAGATAACAGATAATTTAAAATAAACAAGAACATGTGAAGTTACATTAAAAAATAAAATGTTTACAGGACAAAAAAATTAAACTATGTGTAAAATATGTAACAAATAACTGGCTAACAAGTGACATTACGTGCTTAAGCTATTGACTAGAGTAGGAGATGATCTTGTTTTGTGGGTGCATCCATCGGTGTCGGTGTTTAAATTAGTGATTGCTGTGTATGTGTGTCGTTATAATGTGATGACCAATGAGTATGTATGGTGTTAGTGTGGGTATTATGAGTGTTGATATTCTTTAATATTTGGTAATATTCCTTGTGGATGGCTTCCGAGTCTAGTCTTATGTTGACCAGGTTGTGTTTGTTTGTGTATATGTGGCAGGATTCCTTAATTTCTCTTCTCACTCTGTTGTTTTCATTGGCAATGATCGTAGCATCATCAAACTTAAAAACATGACCTGTATCAAGGGAATGCGTAGCCAATGCTGAGTGCGGGGTCTTTTTCTCTATATATTTTGTATGTTGCGATAGGCGGGTTTTTAATTTTTTACATGTTTGGCCAATATATGCTGCTGGACAGTTGTCACAATTAACTTTGTAAACTACTCTGCTTTTTTCAGGAGTTTTTATTTTATCTTTTGTTTTGGTGTAAATGTTGTTGCTTTGTGAACGTGTCGTCTTATTTCATAGGCTATTGGATATATGTAAATAATTGAGTTGAATATTTTATTACGGGTATTTTCAAGATCTATATTGGCTGTTTGTGCATTGTTTCTGATGGAAGACATAGATTTATTTTTTCGTATTGCGCTCTTTATAACCCTGTTTACTATATGCGATGGGTAGTTATTTTTAATGAGGATTGTTTTAATTATGTGTTTGTTTTTTGCATCGAATCTTTTGTTGCTTAAACTTATAACTCTATATGCAAAAACCTCAGCAGTGTTGGTTTTCATTGATGTTGGATGATTGGAATGGTAATTAATCATGCGATTGGAACTGCAAGATTTGCAGTACCAGTCGGTGATAATACTTTGATCTACAGTTCGAATGAGGAGCATATCAAGAAAAGGTATGGTGTTGTTATTTTCCACCTCGAGTGTAAATTGGAGTTTGGCGTTGATGCTGTTAAAGGCATATAATAACTCATTAATATGTTCTCGTGATATTGCACAGTTGATATCATCCACGTATTTTTTGATGAAGGAAGGTTTGTGTGTGGTATGTTTTAACGCTTCGTCAATTATGTGGTCAAGTGTGAAATCTGCGAGAATTCCAGACAAAGGGTTTCCCATGGCCAAACCGAATTTCTGTTTGTATGTCTTATTGTCGTAAGAGAAGTAGTTGCAGTCTACGACACAGAAATCAATGATATCTTTGAACAGATTCTTATTAATCGGTGTATGGTTTTCGATGAGGTGCCATTTATTTTCAATAATTTTTAGAGCCATCTGTGCGTCAACATTTGTGTATAGAGACTGCACATCCAATGAGACGAGGATGTCGTTGTCGTTTAATTGAATGTTTTCGAGATAAGCTTTTAATGAATGGGAGTTTTTCACACCATCAATATAAAAAACTCCCATTCGTTAAAAGCTTATCTCGAAAGCATTCAATCATAATAAACTAAAAACAAAAAAATCGCAGGAAAAAATTCTCAAATCTTTATCTTCTCCCTTTGCCAAGCGGCGCGCAAGCAACCAAACAATCCAAGTTCTAAGAAAAATGTCTCGGAAAACAAATGTCTATCGCTAGATGGAAAAAAGACATGAAATGAATGCAGAGGCAGACCATTACCAAATCATTGCGTTTGCGTCTCTTACTCCTCTCTTACTGACAACTGTTGTCTACTACGCCACAACCTATGCGACGCATGGGCATTGGACAGACCTACCTCGCCTTCTTGATGAGTTAGGCTGGCTCTGATTTTGGCATTTGTAAATAGCATGTGGTTCTACACTTCTTTTTTTTCATAAAACTTTTATAGCTTTTATTCTAAGCACAATATAAAAGCTTTGCGTCTTTGATATGAATCGCTGGTACGAAATGTATATCAGTTCGAGTTATTTACTGCAGCGCCGCGAGTGAGAAGATGACTCAACAGCCCTGAAGTGAAGTTGCGTGCGACCACTATATAATATATACACAATGGTAATGGATAACTAGAAACATTAGATTTTTTTTTACGTAACTAAAATAATTACTTAGGAATAGTAAATTGAAATATGTAATAATTACTTAGGAATAGTAAATTGAAATATGTAAACTGAGAAAGTAACACTAAAAGAAGTAATTAATGACTAAAACCGTAAAACTGAACTCAGCTTCACTACTCTTTCTCCAGAAAGTTTTATACCACTCCTGCTCCAAATAACTGAATAATATCAATACTCCATTGATATCAATTGATATTTGAAATTCTTTTAAATTCTTTGGAAGATATTCCAAACAAAGGGAAAAACCTTCAAAACAACCAAAAAACCTAAATGCATAAGTTTCGAATTCTAAGAGCAAACATTTCCGCATAAAACAATATGCGACATATTCCCACATTAGTTCCGCTTACCCAAAAATTCAAAGATTTCCGCATAACCATTTGTTCAAATAACAAACATTCCCCGTATGTGAAAATGCAGTCGCATCTAAATGAAAACAAATTCACTTAAGCCATAAAATGTCGAAACCCATTTTTAAGTACATAATGCACATGCACTTGAAAAAAGTTGACCGGCATATAACCCACAGTGTCGGGTCTTGCATCATGGAAGGTAAACAAGCGTACACCACATGTTTACTTTTTCCATGATCTAAGCTACCGCACTGCTGGTCGTGACGATATGTCGGTATACATACATTTTATGTACTTACCATTACCCAATGGCAGACGTTCTTTTCGTATTTTCTCTGCTCATGCCTGAACGGCTTATCAGTGGCGTAACTATGTATGTTTCTGTGGGCCCGTGTGCAATTATTCAATCTGCGTCCCTGTACTATACCCACATTTTTAAATGCAATTACATTTTCAACATGCAAACCAAGAATTTCAGTCAGCGCTAATACACGTAATATGAGAGAAGCAGAAATTCTGAATTCTGAAAACACGCGTCTCGAAACATTGTGTAGTAAGCAAAGTCATTCATTTATTATTCAAATCAATCAAAGAAAAAAACAATGCCATTGGTTTAATCAAACCCACTATTTTCTCACGAAAAATGATCATTCTTCTGTAAATTTCTTTCATTCATTCATAAGCGAATATGAATTTTGTTATATGACAAATGAATTACCCGTCGGCGTTGATCGGTGATAATATAGATACCTAGATTGGTGAGGATGGGGTGGGGTGGTCAGAGATAAATAATATCTAAACTATTATATGACTCGATCGCGCAATTCCGTACTCTAAGTTTTCACAATGCATCTGTATGTGTATGACTGTATAAGTGCATTAGTGTGTATGCATACATTCAGTGCCAAAATATATAGTAAAACACGAAATTTTGGTATTGCAACCCTACGAAGGAGTTGCCCGATTGGTCCCATTTTTGAGTTTAATTACATTATTTTCAACAAAGTCCCGTTTAAAAAATTTCAGCTCTCTACGTCAACGCGTGAGGCACTGTCCAAATATATAGTGAAACCTAAAGTTTTGTATGGCAACACCAAAAACTGGTGATCCGATATGGTCCTTTTTTGAACTTGTGTTTGTAATTTTCATGAAAACACCGTGTACAAAATTTGAACTCTCCACGTCGACGCGTTCTCGGAGAGTTTCCAAATATATAGTGAAAAATCAAAATTTTGTATGGCAGCATCAAGAAGAGGTTGCCCGATTCAGACCATTTTTTTAATTTTATTTACTATTGCTATAAAAACACCAAGTAACAAATTTTAGTTCTCAACATTTGACACGTTCCCATGCAGTGCCAAAATATTTAGTTAAAAACGAAGTTTTTGTAAGGCAACTCTACGAAGGAGTTGCCCGATTTCTCCCATTTTTGATCTCAAATTTGCATTTTTTAAAAAACGCCATGTACAAAATTTGAGCTCTCCACGTAGATGCGTTCGCAGGCAGTTTCCACATATATGTATAGTGAAATTTTTTTTTTGCATGGCATCACCAACAAGGGGCGCCCGACTTAGCCCATTTTTAAACATATATTTGCAATTTTCATGAAAACTCCGTGTACAAAATTTCAGCTCTTCACGTCGACGCGTACTCAGACAGTTTCCAAATATACAGTGAAAAACAAAAATGTTGAAGGGCAACACCAAGAAGAGGTTACCCGATTTAGCCCATTTTTTAAATTTCATTTACTATTGCTCTGAGGACACCACCTACGAAATTTTAGCTCTCTACGTGTACTCGTTATCAGGCAGTGTCCAAATACATATACACTAAAACACGTTATATTTGTATGGCAACCCTACGAAGGAGGTGCCCTATTTAAACCATTTTTGTACTTGTATTTGCAATTTTTATGAAAACGCCGTGTATAAAATTTCAGCTTACCAGTTCGAAAGATTTTCAGACAATTTCCTATATCTCGACAACACCGCCATCTATCGTATCCAAAACTAACCTATCTTTCAAGCTGGACCTAACTAAATTATTCGCAATCGGCTAGGCGGTTTCGGAGATTGGCGTGTACGAACACAGTGACATGGGATTTTTATATATTAAGATTAAAAAGTTGAAATAAATATTCAAGGAACATGTAACGACTTTGGTTCATTCCATCCTTGGGTGTCTTTGCCTGTAAATAATTTTGTTTTCTCTCTGAAGCATGGGCCCTTGGATTCCATGGGCCCGTGTGTCTCGCACATCCAAAACCCCTGGTAGTTACGCCACTGCAAGTTAGGTATAACATTGCCCAATAGAAACAATTCAGCTTATTCGGCTTATATGCCTGAACGGATTACTGATGCAACGATATTATGCAGTTGGGCGTGTTTTGAATTTTAGAATCAGGAAGTAGATTCCCTCCACGCGGATTTCCGTGATTCTTATGATGAGTATTGAAACTGCCCAAATAAATAGCAGCGTACTCACCACGAAAAGTCAGTCAAGTTCTTTATTTTCTTCGACTAGTTAGCAGTCAAGTTCTTCATTTTCTTCGACTAGTTAGCAGTAAAGTTCTTCATTTTCTTCGACTAGTTAGCAGTCAAGTTCTTCATTTTCTTCATTCTTTGACTAGCTAATAGTCAAGTATTTTTTAAAAGTGTTCACTTAAAAATTTTAAAGCGGTCCGTTTTCAGTGTTGATTCAATTAGTCAAAGTCAAGTCATTTCATTCCTCGAGAAGGCATATTAATTCGAGTAAGTTAGGGCCAAGTTTTTCGTGTCGTCAATCAAAAACGGTGAAAGTTCTCTGAGGCTCTAGTTACTTTCTCGGTGCTAAAGAGCAGAATTTAAGTACATAAATAAACAAATAAATATATTAACTGAGTGTGAAACCAAGTGAAAAGTATAATAAATAAAAAGAAACAACAGACAGTTCCCCAAATCTGTGCTTGAGTATTCGACGATCTATTCTTAAAGGCCAGCGACCTTCTCCATTCCAGGAAAGTACACCGCAGTCCTTGTCGCGACGAAGACATTAAACCCGCGGCAGAACACAGGGGTAAAAATTGTTTACGCAGTTCGTTCTCTAAATCACTCCAGCTAGAAATTTTGCTTCTATTTGCACGATACCAAATTAAGGCCTGACCCGAAAACAAATCAATAGCTGATCTAAACAATTGCACCTTAGTTACTCCGCGAGATTCACTTAGCTTGATAGCCCTTTGTAAGAATGAATTCAAAGATTCCTCGTTGCCTCCTGAAAACTTGAGGTCCCATTTGTATACTGGAATCCTTCGTGTACTACCTAGACTGTAACGATCCTAAAGACAGTATCAGTGTTCCTTTAAGCTTGAATTTTCCCCTTTGTTCTTCTACACCCTCAGGTTGTGATCGCTTAAGCCTTCCTAAAGCAAATCTTATTTTTACCGATATTTTCTTAACATTTTTACTGTTCGAGTCCCCAGTGAAAGTATCTAAAAGTTTACTAATCTCTTCTATTTTGTCTTCTATCGCTTTCTTGTCTTCCTCAAACTCGAAGGGGTAATCTTCAATCTCAAAGCGTTCACCAGATTTTTCATTCCTAATCGCTGCCCTTTAGGTTTTTCGCATTTCATCTACTGTCCCTGTATTAAGACCACGAATAGCTATTTCATAACTAAGTTCATCCTGCGCTAGCCTATTTACTTCCATATTGTCGAGAGGAGTATCCGACTAGGACTTCAGATCAGTCTCGATTACTGTTTATCAGAGCAAGACCAGTGCAAAAAAGCTATTTATATGAAGCAGTGGGTAATATGCAATACCATGCACAAATTTAAATAACAACCTTTGAGCTGCAGTAGTAGCAAAACAAAACTTTGGATATGAAAATTACAATAAGTTAACCCCTTTTCCCGCAGACCCATTCCAATACCTAATTATTTAAAAAAAGAATGTTTTCTCCCTTTCCCTTTATTTCTGCCGAACAAAAAAATTACTAATACGAAAAGCAATAATCCCGAGAGAGCAAGGTGAAATATTTCAAATTTCCAAAAAGGTTTACGATAAACCGCCGCTATTACGAAAAATATGTATATGCTATGGGTGAAGTATATTTATTGTAGCATGTGTTTAGCGAGTACCTGCAAAAGAATTCTTCAGTAACCTGGCGAATGCAAAAGAATAAATTTCTATAGTCTTCCTATGAACGGGTGGGATATGCAATATGATGCTGAGATTTAATGACCGTGCTTGAGCTGTTGTAGTAGCCAAGCCGAACTTATAAAAGATAATTTTCAATACGTTAGCGATTAGACTATATTCTACAGATCCTTTCCTTATGAGATTTTTAATTCTCTTTGTAATAATTGCCTCTTTTCTTTTAAATCCAAGATCCTTAGCAGTAGCAATAGTCCTAGAAGACAAAACGAAATAACTCAAATTTCAAATCACTTATTCGGAGCGTGATAAGTTGTCAGTGACACCACAGAGGATATGTACTTCACGTACTATACGGGTAAGCTTATTTAATAGTAAACTACGTTTACTGGCAGCCGCCTGAGAATTCTTTATTAACCCGGCGAATGCAAAAATGACCAATCAAAAAAACATAGAATGCTTATAAGTAACCTTCCCTTTTAAATTGTTTTGAGGGCACCGCAATATTAAAGAGATAATTCCCTTTCGCAACCACCAAACATATAGAAAAATTTTGTTGGAAATCAAATTAATTAAATATGTTTATAATATAATTAAATAAAATCAAATAGTATATAGATGTGTAGTATAATTTCAATTTACTAAATTATTATGTATTATGTATATATATGCATGTAGGTGATCAGATCCGCCTATTCGCATCCACATACTTAGACAAATAGTGGCAAAAAAAATGTTAAGAATGTTGTTTAACTTATTCCAATTTAAGGACACGTTCCGGTAACAAATCAATTATCCCGTTTTTAATCGTTTTCAAATCGTCCATCCACTATGTTGGATCTTCATCACATAATTGATTTCGTGAATTTTCGCCGTATCCCGATGGCCCAATAAATAATCAATTTCTCATTTTAATCGTGTAACCGAATCGTATATTCCTATAGTTCCTCTATATATATGAGAGGACATCAACCTTAGTGGCTGCGAGTGTCACAACAATGCTTTACATATTCAATTTTACGCATGGGGTTAATACATTAGCGTAACTCTACCAAAATGGAACTTCCTAGGTACCTTAAGTTCTATAAAATAGAATTCTTGATAGTGTGGTGAATTATTGTTAATAACCCGGGATGGCTAGACTACGGGATTGATTTTTCTGCCGTGTAACTCCTTAACTAATAAGCTAGTTCGAAGAAATGTAGCAGATCACCATAATGATGGCTCCCCAAATTAATGTTACGTCACTAAATCTGTGTTGCGTTACACATTAAATAGGGCTCCGCCCTTTTAATACTTGCTGCTCAGTGGAGACGGGCTGGGTCCCTTTTGGAAGGAGCGCTGCTGCTGATGCATGGTGCGATAATTCTGCTCGACATTCTCGATGCCCTGTGGAGATAAAAGAATCCAAAGCAGTACAAGCTTAACAAGTGATTATAGGGACGGCACGCATACTGACATCTAATGGTGAATAGTCATTTCTGCATTCGGGTGGTAGGTGGCCTGGGATTTGTAACATCTAGTTGGTAAGTGGGAAATAACATTTAAATTTACTTGAAACCTAGTTCAGAAAAGACTGGATTTGTAGATTTCATGTCCAGAAATCTGTTACATATTCACTAAAAATGCAACTGGACTTCTGTTTAAATGATTGCAACTAGATTTTTCACTGGAATATCTAGCAGATCCACTGTAGTTCACTTTTAATACGGATCTAGTTGAAAATCTTTTACAGTGTACATATTGTTGTTTTTTTTTTTACCTCGCTGTGTCGGTTGCAGTTGCTGGGTCCATATATTTGTGTTGCTGTGTGTCACTCCTTTTTGTGTTTCCTTTGAGCATGCAAAATTTTATTTTAGATTTTTGCAACATTCGCGGAATGGGAGCTAATCGATTTTCGGTGTACTGCGACCTTAAATACAAAAATCCGGCAATTCTTGCGGTAAGCGATATTAATCGTATCACGTCCATGGTTATAGCTTGGTACGTCTTTTATGCCAACATAGACCGATTGCATTATATATACGGAATGATGTTACCTTTACCGTCCTTAGGGACATTCCTTCCACCAATACAGAGTTTAATTACATCTGGACTCGGTTTATTTACTACTGTATCCTATATCGCAGCCCAAGTATGTCTCATGACGACAAGGTATCCGTTTTTGATAATTTCTCTAACAATATTGATCATCTGCTTTCTGTCTGCCACGCTTCACAGCATACCGTGGCTCAGACATTCTTCGACTTCAAGTCCTGCGGGGCGTTTCGTTGATCTCTTCTGTGAATCTTTTAATTTGCAACAACTAGTGGATCCACCAAAGCGGGTACCTGATGCAGCTTGGTATAGAGCAAATTTATTAGATCTGTTTCTCTCATCTCAACCTGACAAATATTCAATCTTGGTCGGTTCACCCCTTGGCAATTCAGACCACTGTTTATTCACGGCTCAATTTACCACCTCCAACCTGTGCCGCCCTAGTTCTTCACCTATAAAAGTAGGCTACTCTGACACTATGAAAATGCTGATTAGTAAAGGGAGATTGATTGGTCAGCCTGTTTTGCTTCGGGGGTTGTCGATAAATGCATTCTGGAGCTTAGTAATATTCTAAGTCTCTCGTCAAAACCATTAGAAACAACTTCACCACTATATCTATACCTTCACTACTTAACAATGGTGAAGTCGTAGCTGACTCCCCGGGTCAGGCTAGTATTTTGGGTGCTAGATTCGCTTCAAATTCTCGTCTTCCACCCACTCCACAGATATCTGTTTTGCATCTCCCGTGTTAATGTGTATAAGAGGCAATAAACATCCGTACGAGCGAAGTGTTCTAGGTCCTGAAGGGGATCGATGTATCTAAACCTGATGGGTTCTCGCCCCTGTTAATTAAAAGCTACGCCTCATATTTGGCTGAACCTCTTTCCACCTGCTTGGAAAGTAGCTCACGTTCAGCCTATTCTCAAAAACGGGGATGGTAGCATTTCCGCAAATTATAGACCAACCTCAATCACTTCAGTGTTCAGTCAAATATATGTCTATAGGTACATACATATTATTATATTTTTTTTTATTTTTATCGCTATAATTATCAAATATATGCGAAAAGAAAAGAATTGAAAATCAGTGAATAGTGAATAATAATATAAGAATAGCTCTTCCTGAAGCGACCTCTGCGGTAAGACCTAGTGACCTTGCTGGCCAGAGGACTTCGGAAAAGATCAATAATCGATCACTTGCGAGAAGACCTTGTAGGACTCTCGACCGGTGGAGATATTGATCGGAAGAAGCGATAGAATTAATTCTATTTTCCCCTAAGAGTTCATTTACTTTTCATATGCATGCAACTAATTAGAACATTTTGTATTAACCATTCACATCGGTGCTTTGAAAGTGAATTACAGGAATCATTGACAACTTCGTCCAATAAGGCTTTATTACTTTGTCCACATCCTTCCACAAGTATATAGTACTATACATTTATTCTTAAATCTTATTTTTTCCCCCTTCTCCTTTTATTCCTACATAAAGAAAAAAAATAACACAAACATGACTAACGAAGGCAAATCTTTCAATGAGCTTTGCTTGTCACAAGTCCCAAAAATGTCAGAAATTAGACAAATTCTGGCCGACTATCATAGAGCGAATAAAAGCAAAAGGACTTCAGACTTTACTTCTGAAAAACTCCAAAATTTGGAAGACGTATGGGCTTCATTTGAAAAAACGGAAACCCTGATTCAAGATCATGAAGATTTTACTGAAATTCATGATTATTTTAAGCAATCATGCTATGACAAAACAGAGGACTGGTACAATCTTACAAAGGCAACTCTGTCTGATAGGTTGAAATCCATATCAGTCCACACAGAGCGCAAAAAGAACCCGTTTTACGTTCCACTTCCAAAAACTTCTCAAAAAACGACTGCAGCTGATAACCAAGACAGCACAGACAAGGATCAATCAAATACAGTACGGTTTCGATTGCAAGAAGATAGACAAAAACGTTATCCCATATTATTCAATCTATAGATAATAACTCACTTGCAACTGCAACCCAGGCATATCTAAACCAAAAATGAAACGCGTTGCACAAATATTGGGACGATTTCGAAGAAACACATAACGAAATAATCTTGAATGTTGGCCCAAACGACAAAGATAGCGAATACTTCGTGAATGATGTTTACATAAACATGGAAACATCATTCTCAGACACTGTAATTGCGCTGCAAGAACAATTGGACTCTCGATACCAAAATGTGACGAATACTACAAATAATTCCACAGAGCATCACCACGATGTCTCTTTCAGAGACCAATCAAGTTTTTTCCCATCTGAAGCGAGAACATTAATTCCCAATTTCAATGGAAATCCGAAAGATCTCCACAAATTTATTTCAAGCTGTGATGATTCATACGCAACAGCAACGACGGCGAACGAAAAACACTCCCTCCTTAGCTTAATAAGGAGTAAATTATCTGCAGATGCATATGATATTTTCCGGTACAATCAAGTTGAAGATTGGCCTACCTTAAAATCAATTTTAACTCAAACTTTTGAGGTAAAAATTCCCAGAACTACGCTTGAGTCTCAATTAAATAATTCTAAACAGAGAATAGGGGAAAGCGTGAAAGATTTCCTTCAGAGACTTAACACAAATTTATCTAATTTAAACGAGGCGACCCACTCATTCACACGTGATAAAATTCTTTTGAAATCTCTTTTAAAAGATAACGAATATCAAGCAGTGAGAGCTATTGAAGATGGGCTAATTAATCCCGAACTCCAAACTTTAGCCAAAGTGCATTCCGATAAATCATTCTCTGCACTAAAATCACATATTCTAGATCACTCATTACGTATAGAGCAGAAGCAACCCAGCTTTCAAACATATAATAAGGTAAATCAAAATTCCTTTGAAAGTATAAATAACAACTTACGTTGCTTCAAATGCAATAGACTGGGACATGCTGCTTCAAAATGCCCAATCATACAACACCCTGCACAGAACTTGAACACAATTCCAAGAATAAATACGCAATTACAACGCCCTACAGATTTCAATAGGGTTACATTTACATCTCCGACACAAGCGCTTATATGTCGATATTGTCATCAGATGGGACATTCTATCGAAGAATGTCGCACAAGAGCGGCGAACAACAATCGCTCTGGCAACAATCAGGGAAATCAAATCAATTTCCAGAAGAGGAGCAATACTCCACCAACAAACACGGCTGACAGACAGCCTCAAAATAGGAACTGGCAGCAGCCAGTATTCCGAGAGAATCGAACTCTACCGAGATATACAAATGCAAATATCTCGGCTAGATCACCGTCCCCAAATAGGAAGGACAACAAAACTCCATCGGCATCCAGGCAGGGAAACTTGATGCATCGAGGGGTCAATTTCGGCAACCCCTCGCAGATAGAAACAACGGCACAGATTCATCGAAAGCCCGAGGCAATATCGACAGGAAACTAGACAAAAATAAATCAATACGTATCCCCGTCCAAATAAATAAAAATTCACTAACGCTTTCCTTGCCTGTCGACATCTGTTCTGCTCCGAAGCTTACCTTTTTGATTGATACAGGAGCAGAGATCAGCTTAATAAAACTCCATCCACTGAAACCAGATAGTATCTGCTACAGAGATGCTGTCTGCAATATAAATACTTTGTTTACAGAGTCTACTTCTACAGAAGGACTCATTTTCGCGAAATTATCTCTGGAATCTGTACAAAATAACTCCATCCTAGAACACCCATTTCAAATAGTGGGAAATAACTCCATCCTCTCATACGATGGCCTGCTTGGTCATGATTTTTTATCTCGATACAATGCGAGTATCGACTATAAAAATAAATTCATTTCTCTGGAAGTTAATGAATCTGAATCATCTTATCCATATGAACAATACTATTCAAATTACCCTTATGTTTATTTGAAAAGCGAAAACCCAGAAAAGAGGTCTCGAACTAAAAGTTTATTATATACGGAGATAACCTTCTCCAATAAAAATATTAATACAATCCCATCTCCATCAACTGCTTTACAAAGCAATAACAATCGATCTCTATCCAATACTCCATCAGTAGTGAAGACCAAAAATAATGAAAATCTATCTCCATCTATAGCCAGAAAAAAGGCTTCACAAGATATGAAGCAACAACATAAAAGTATATCTCCATCTACAGCCGCACAAAAAGGCTAAATATAATAAAATTCTATCTCCTTCATCAACAAATTCACAAAAAGTGAATTCCAGAAATAGATCAGAAAAGAAGTCAAAGAACTTCAATAAAGTTTTATCTCCCTCAAATTCAATCGAGTCGGAATCATCGAATAACTCCTTCCAAATTCCACAAAAGTTGGAATCATATCTCCTTCCAATTAAAAATCCGAAAGAATCGGATAAATTCAATAAAATTAAAATTCCGGCTCGATTATTTTTGAAATTCCAACTCCTTCTATTCAAAATCAATCGGTCTGTTTCAAGAAGGAAATAAGGCCAGGTTTATTTCTTGGAAACTCGATAGTCGAACCAGTCAACGTTATGGCAAAAGTCCTAATCCTCAACACAAATGTGGAGGACGCCGTTCTGGCACCTTACGAGGTGAACCCAGTTTACCAAGACTTGGACGACTTTGTGGTAATCTCCACAGACTCTGACAGAGATTCAATTAAGGGCAGAATAAATAAACTGCAAAACCTTATCAAATTAGATCACTGTAATTCAGAGGAATCTGAGAGTATTCGCAATATCTGTAGGGAATTCAACGATCTCTTCTTCATAGAAGGGATTTCCTATCTTATACAGATGCGATTACCCACAAAATCGAGACACTCCAAGACAAACCGGCCATCTATACCAAGCCTTATCGACTTCCCGAGGCACGCCGAACTGAGATAAACCGGAAAATACGAGAAATCCTTGAGTCAAACATCATCAGACCTTCACATAGTCCCTGGAATTCTCCACTTCTCCTGGTTCCTAAAAAACCAGATGAGAATGGAAACAAAAAGTGGCGAGTAGTGGTAGACTTTCGTCGTATTAACGACATTACTATTGGCGATGCGTACCCACTGCCTAATATCACTGATATATTAGACCAGTTGGGGAAGTCGAAATATTTTACCACACTCGACTTAGCCAGTGGATTCCACCAGATAAAAATGGACTGGAAGGACAGGGAGAAAACTGCCTTTAGCACACCCTATGGCCACTACGAATGCAATCGTATGCCATTTGGTTTAAAAGGAGCCCCTGCTACTTTTCAACGAGCCATGAATAATGTCTTATCTGGCCTTCAAGGCATCTTTTGCTTCGTATACATGGACGATATTGTAGTCCATGGATACAATCTCAAAGACCTCAATTCCAGACTCATAGCAGTATTTAGCCGCCTTCGTGATTTCAACCTCAAACTTCAACCCGACAAGTGCCATTTCCTAAGAAAGGAAATTATGTATTTAGGGCACATAATTACAGAAAATGGAGTCAAACCAGACCCTGCAAAAATAAAATCAGTTCAGTCATATCCCAGACCCACGAAGGAAAAAGATATCAAAGCCTTCATTGGTTTCGTCGGCTACTATCGCCGCTTCATCCCAAATTTTTCGAGAAAAGCCAAACCACTCACAAATATTTTGAAAAAAGATACTGCTTTCAAGTTCGACGCAATCTGCGACGAGGCATTTTGCGAATTACGAAATAAATTAATTTCAGCACCAATTCTATCTTATCCTGATTTCGGCAAAGAATTTTTTGTCATCTCCGATGCCAGTGACTACGCTATCGGAGCAGTCCTTTCTCAAGTTGATGATCACGAAGATCATCCAATCGCCTACGTGAGTCGAGTTCTCAATGTTGCAGAGACTCGTTAGTCAACAATAGAAAAAGAGCTCTTAGCTATCGTTTTCGCAGTTGAGCAATTCAGATCATACGTTTATGGTAGACAATTTACAATTATAACTGAACACAAACCATTAGTATGGCTCATGAATCTGAAAGATCACTCCTCAAGACTGATGAGATGGAGAATACGTCTTGAGGAATATGACTACAAGATAGTCAGTAGGTAGGCTATGCCGATTCTAGGCCAAACCATGAAAAATTATTCTAAGTCCAAAATGTAAACAAAGGCACGTGTACGTCTACGTACATATTTGACCTTGAGATTGACCTTGAGATAAGGTTTGACAGTTCACTTCCGGCCGGTAGGTAGGCTATGCCGATTCTAGGCCAAACCATGAAAAATTATTCAAGTCCAAAATGTAAACAAAGGCTCGTGTACGTCTACGTACATATTTGACCTTGAGATTTGACCTTTGACCTTGAGGTTAGGCTGGAAGTGTTGGTGATAAGGTTTGACAGTTCACTTCCGATGTGTGGATATGCGTGTATGTATATTTAGACCGGAAGTGACGTCATAGCGGAAGTGTGGTTTTGTTGATAAGGCTCTGAGGTTTGACAGTTCACTTCCGGTCTGTGGGTGTGTGCGTACATTTAGACGGGAAGTGGCGTCATGCAGGAAGTGTGCGGTGTTGCTGATAAGGATCGTTGGGAAAATGTAGCAGGATATCCTGGATTTGGCCGGAAGTGTGGTCTTGGAGATAAGGGCGTTGTTGCAGCCTTGGAAGTATGCTGTTACAGATAAGGGTGTAGAAGGGGGCGGAAGTATGGTGTTGCTGATAAGGAGCGTGGGAAAATGTAGCAGGATATCCTGTTGTTGACCGGAACTGTACATCCGGTGATTTTTACTATAAATTGGAAGCTGACTGAAGTTTGAGTACAGTTTAATTTGGTTTTTGGTGAATAAGGTGCTTAAGTATAGAACGGAAAAATGTCTACAGGAAAGAGATCATATATTGAAGTTTCATCTAGGAAGCTGAAAAATTCATCTTTACTTCATGCAGAATCAGAGAAACAAAGGGATTCTGTGAATTCTCTTCCTCCTCAAATGGACGCAGGGAACCAAACACATTCTTTGAATGTTTTCAATTCATTTGTATACAAGGGCATTATATCCTGCAGAGATATGGTGATTAATAAACCTTACAGAATATTGGAAGCTAGGCGATTGAATACTGTTTATGGTGAAAAGATTCAACTGGAGGTTGATGAGGGGTGTGTATACTTACCCCAGCGGTATTCGGCAGTACAAGATGAGATATGGAAGGATATATCAGGAGGACAATGCTACATAATTAACAGAGGACCTCAAGGAAAATCATTTGTTCTGGAGTTTAAATCTCTAGCGGAGCTAGAAGAGGAAAAGCACAATTCAAGTGATGAAGTTGATGAGATTGTGCAGAACATGGCTTTCGGTGCTAATTATTACTAATGCAATGTTTTGATACATTTATATAATAAAGAGTGTCAATAAATTTTTATCCAAGTTTTTATTTAACTTTAACATATTATAATATGTACTCTCATAGAAAATAATAAAACAAAATTTATTAAATTGATAAATATGGCGATTTTTACTTTTCCTACTTTTTAACAGAGAAATGAATATTCAGGTTTATAGTGACGAGAAGATATCTAAAATATATAAAAGATATTTCATTTTTACAATCTGATCATTGCTAATCTAGTAGTGGAAAGGTTTGCATACATCGTTCAAAGGGCAAAAAAAAATGTTTTGGATTGATTCTATATGGGATGAAACACATTTTTGTACATGTCTGAATGGTTGGATGTATATGAAGATTGTGCATTCAGTTGTAAGATGCGACTTAATGAAAGTATATATGACTGCTGAAGATGGTAAAAGATGTAAGATATTGACTTTAACAAGAGGTCAACCAATTCCATCATGTTTGGGGGAGATGCGCATCAATCCATTTGAACATGTTAAGATTGAAGTCAAGGGAGGAGAAATAACTGTAATAGGCTGGCTACAAGATGGGGTAATCAGACGTCCAAGTACTAATTTCTTCCTACATAACTGCCCATTTGCAGGTGAGGAGGAGTGGTATCGTAAACCAATAAAGCAACAAGAAGCAAACAAATCAGAAAAAATAAAAGATGTAAAAGAGTGTGAAAGCAGTAATACCCAAACAAATTCTGGTATGAAAATTGAGTGATAGGGTGGAATTGTATATAATCAATTAAATTACCATAATAATGCATAGTCTTTGTCAACGTTTTAAGCAATCAACAACTAATCAAATAAAGAGATATTATTTCATTAAAAACTTTTATTTCATTTGCTTTTGCATGCTCTTTATATGCAAATTGCTTAGCACTCCCAATCAATTTAAACTTAGGACAAAAATCAAGCGATAATATTGATTTTAATATACAGTTGCCAAATAACGATTCCATTCAAATTTCTTTATCATTTCGGCTGCTTACACTAAGTAATGCTACTTATGATGCATTGCCTACAACAACAACAAATATGCCGTTAAATGATGATTCTCCTGTTATCTCTTCAGAAAATGGAACTCAATCACCCAAGGAAACTGATGTGGAATTAATACCAGAAAATAGTGTAGTGAGTGTTGAGGAAGCAATTGAAGGATTTAGGCAAGACTTAATAAACAAAGAAAAAGACATAGGCGGAATTATAGAAAGTGATCGTGTCTTTTACAGACATTTCAAATTAAACTTTGAGGAGGACAAATCGATGAGAGTTCGATGTACATATGATAGCAACTATGAGCGGAGAGCACTAAAAATATCTTGTTATGAATATCATGAACTTGAAGGAGAACGAATTTTGAGTAATGGTGAAATCGAATACTTCAGAGAAAATGACTCCACATATAAATCCGACATCACATCTGTTGATTTGAGGAAATTAAAACAGACTTACAACATGGATATTTCATAAACTGCAGAGTTCCATCTGAAGTGATTAGTTTAATATATACATATAAGAAATATATATATATTATATAAATATGAGAATAAAACATGTTTTTTTTGTTTTAGAAAATTGTGCTTTATTAAAGATTATCCATAAATTTCTTATACAGGAAAACATTTTGTAATGCACATACACCACTATGTATCACACATCGTGGTACATCCTCATAAATTTTTCTCAATTCTTCTGATATAGGACACCCCTTTTCATCCAAATTGTAAATTGATACATTCTTTTCCAATTTAAATATATCAGTAATCCATTTAATTTTTTCATATCCTTTCACATATATGATTTTGTCTTGGAGAATGTCTTTAAAGAGGCTGCTAACACTATCCTGCGAAGTAAATCCTCCATTCCAAACAAATCCATGATGATTTTGATTTAGCCATCTTGCTTGATTCTGTAGTTCTGGGGGTAGATTTTCAAAGTTGTATATTGGTTTCAAAATGAAATGCTGTAGTTGATTGTCCTGAGTTATAATGGCAATTTCCTTCAAGATGAATGTATTTCTCGGTCCTTTGAACCCTTTATATAGCTTTTACTAAGCATGTAGCAGAAACTGATGTGAAGTTGCGTTTTATTGATTCATTTCTAAACTTAAAAAAAAAACTTGCATCTTATTGCTATAACTTTGAGTTATTGAAAAAAGAGTTTCCTAACAATTATCATTTACTTTATAAAAAAGGAGTGTTCCCATATGATTATATTGACTCTTGGAAAAGACTAGATGAAACTCAGCTTCCTCCAAAAGATAAATTTTATAATATTCTTAATGATAGTTATATTAGCGGTGATGACTACCCACATGCTCAAAGTGTATGGTTAACGTTCAACATTCAAACATTAGGAGAATACTCAGACATATATTTAAAAACAGATGTTTTATTGCTTGCGGAAATTTTTGAAACCTTTCGGAATAGCAGCCTGAGAAGTCACCGTTTGGATCCAGCTCACTACTTCACAACTCCCGGTTTAACGTGGGATGCAATGCTACTTCATACTAGAATGAAGCTTGAATTGATCACCGACATTGAAATGATGTTATTTATAGAAAGAGGAATAAGAGGAGGAGTTGCACAATGCAGCGGAAGGTATAGTAAAGCCAATAATATACACATAGATAATTATAATCCTGAAGAAGTCGATAAATATTTGATGTATTTTGATGCTAATAATCTATATGGTTGGGCAATGTGTCAGTATCTGCCTACAGGAAATTTTAAATGGGTTAAAAATATTGAAAAAGAAAGCTTCAAGAATGATTCTAATGTTGGATATATATTGGAAGTTGACTTAGAATATCCAGAATCTATACATGATTTACATAAGGATCTGCCTCTGGCTCCAACATGCCTTACACCGCCTAATGGTAAACATCAAAACTTTTACTAACAGAATATGATAAGGAACGGTATGTTATTCATTATCGCAATTTAATGCAATGTTTAAAGTATGGATTGAAATTAAAGAAAATACATCGAATATTGCAGTTCAACCAATCACCATGGTTGAAAACATATATTGATTTAAACACTAAACTTCGAGCCAATGCAAAAAATGAATTTGAAAAGAATTATTTCAAATTAATGAATAATGCAGTCTTTGGAAAAACGATGGAAAATGTACGTAACTACGTGGACGTAAAACTAATAACCAAATGGTATGGTCGGTATGGAGAAGAGGCGATGATATCTAAACCAAATTTCCATAGCCATACTATTTTTGATGAGAATTTAATAGCTATTAGTTTTAATTTTAAATATTTCAGTCGTCCAGTTTGGTGTGTACCCCTTTTCAAATATGTGTTTGTGCTTGCTGATGCGAACATAGTCACCAATTTTATATTTAGCTCTATCCACCATTTTTATGTGACTGTATACTGTTTGCAGTAGAAGATTTTTATTAAAGTGATTAACATCAGAGGGTCGCATTTTAATTGTCCTATGCTTTTTATTATTATATTCATGAACAAGGTTGTGTACAAAATCAATCCAACGATAGGAACCATTCTTACTAAATTCTTTCCACATCATGCCTTTCAATGTTCTATTAAATCTTTCAACTATTGAGGCTTTCATTATACTAAAAGTTGAATAGTGTTTAATTCCATACTTTAGCATTAGTGTCTGGAATATTTTATTATAAAACTCTTTACCATCATCTGTCTGCAAATGTTTAGGTATCCGACCGCTTTTTAGAACTTTTTCCATTGCAGCCGTTACCTCTTTTCCAGTTTTATTTTTAATAGGTTCTACCCAAGCATATTTTGAAAATGTATCTATTACTGTTAGTAAATAGTAGAAGCCTTTATTTTCACGAACATTAGCACCCATTTCAACCAAATCTGCTTGCCAGAGATCATCAAAATCTTTCATAATGACACGACGTCGAGGAAAATTTCGACGAGCTGCTTTGTGCAGCTCACTTACAAGGGCCTCTTTACTCATTGTTAGCTTTGATTCTACATTTATTAGACCTCGTAAATTCTTGTCAATGTCTTCGCACTTTGTATCAATATAAATCTTTAACTTTTCAAATGACTTATTTATGTGTGATTGTGTTGATGTTTCCAGTTTCTCTCTAGTTGTTTTAATAATATTATGCACATTTTCAAGATTTTCCCCTAATTCACTCTTAGCTGTCTTTGTTTCTAAACTAATAAGAGATCTGCATAAATCTGAATACTTATCAAGCACCTCATCTATATATAGCTTGCTTGCAGCATCATGATCTTCTTCAGGATTTTTAAGATTCTTAATGCTGTTGAATTGCATATCATAGTTTTTATCTGATGTTAACAGAAAACCCACTCCAGCAGGTCCGGTGGAGCCCTTTTCACCTGGCGGTCCAGAAGGACCTCGGTCTCCTCGAGGTCCAGGAGAACCTCGTCCAATATTACCATCTCTTAGCGATCGCCCGAACTTGTCAACACTCATTTCATGAATAAATACATAAAAGGAGGAAGGAGGCTTTTTATAAAATTAGATCAGACTCTCTTAGCTCCTCAATAATGGAAACAATTTCATTGTTATGACTATTATTCCCAGCTACTTGAGAGCCAATTAAAAGCCGTAATCTGTCTACCAATTCATTTGGATCATCCCAGTAAACGTAATCAATAGTCTCTCTGGGAAGCTTCATGAGCCCTATACCTTCATGATTGCTAAATTTTCTAATAATTCTCTTATATTTAGGGCCTTTACTACCTTTAATTTGTCCATCTGCACTATAATCACGTCTATGGGCATTAGAATCTTCCAAGATTTCTCGATAATTAGCTAAGTCTTTTTCACCATATGATATCTTTGATGGTTCTTTCATAAAAAGAAGTTCGCATAAGCCAGTTGTTATGGTATATTGCTTCCCATTAATAATAAAATTTTGTGCATCAATGTCAATTCTAGATTTCCCAATTTTCCATCCTCCATTATTCTTATAAACACCATAAGTGCGGTCAATTTTAGGACTTTTGGCTTGGTAAAATTCTAAATATTTATTAACTAATCCAGTTGATAAGTTTAAATCTGATTTATTAGCTAAGGTTCTTGAATGAGTTGATGTTCCATACTCGTCTTGTGATGACATTAAAGAAGAATCTCTATACTTCAGTGGTGTGCTTGTTGATTCCATTTTCATATACATTTGTTTTGGGTTTAACTCGAAGCTATCTTCATCACCATTTATTTTAGTTTCCTTTTTGGGTTCTGACTTGATATCAGTATGAATCCCCTGTTTTACTTTTGTTTCACTTACAAGCTCTCTAAGTGGTTTTGTTATGGGCTTAAATGTTTCTTCAAGTTGAGATTCAACATCGATTCGTCCTGTTTTTATAGTTCGATACTTTTTCTTGATAGCATTTCTAGTTTTAATAATATCCTTTATTAACTCCTTCTTATTCATAATGAATTCCTTCTTTTTACCCATTTTGGTATTAATAATTATTTTAAAACTGTTCTGTCAGTCAACTGCTTTAACTGACCTGTTAACTGCTTCAACTGGTCTGTTAACAGCTTTAACGGGTCTATTAACTGCTTTAACTGGTCTGTTAACAGCTTTGACAGGTCTATTAACTGCTTTAAGTGGTCTGTTAACAGCTTTAACTGGTCTGTTAACAGCTTTAACAGGTCTATTAACTGCTTTAACTGGTCTGTTAACAGCTTTAACGGGTCTGTTAACTGCTTCAACTGGTCTGTTAACAGCTTTAACGGGTCTATTAACTGCTTTAACTGGTCTGTTAACAGCTTTAACAGGTCTATTAACTGCTTTAACTGGTCTGTTAACAACTTTAACCGATCTGTTGACTGCTTTAACTGGTCTGTTATATTTATATGGAAATATATATATCTAATCCCTGACGGTAACGCCCCCTGCTTAAGGGGCTGTCTTTGTCTACTACTAGAAACCCATATTTATCCATCCAACACTTAGCACATATATCTCGGAAAGTATCAAAATTCATATCCGTATTCACATGATCATCATAAGCATGCCTAAGATTTGTATCATCTTGTTTAAATAAAATGAGAAAGTTAGCACTATCTCGTACCAAGTGTTTTGGTATATGAGTATAAGTCTGACAAAGATAGAAACTATCAATGTTATTATGTCTACCCATGCAAAAATAAGAGCGTATGTTGTCTTGTTTCCCACATGCTACATCATCAAAAATAAAAATTGAATTTTGTTTTGCCTCATCAAATGGTATAACATCATCATTATTAGAAAAGGTATAATAGCCTAATCCTTTTATGGGTGACAAAAGTTTTCTTAAGTATAAATATTTTGATTGATAGAGTGATTTTGAATACACATAAACGTTTTCATAGCTCAAACCATTAGGATGCTCCAGCAAACTAATCATAACATTTGTTTTTCCACAATTGGAGGGGCCGACTATTAGAGCGCGTATGCTATTTGGTAATAATGAACTATGTCTTCCAGTTTCCTTAATATTGCTCTGAAAATCATTATTTCTGATTGGTAGAGATAGATTTTGCTTAATGAGCAGGTTGCCGTTTGAATTACACTTACCAGGCTACCAATATTGTGGACCTGGTACGAAGCTAGCAAAAAGATTAGCTCGAGGTGATCCTGGTATTAATCCTTTAGATAGCGCATGTAAAGAACACGATATTGCTTACTCTAAATTTAAAAGTACACCAGATCGCAACATAGCAGATCGCATTTTGGCTGAAAAGGCTTGGAGTCGAGTTAAATCTACTGACGCAAGCCTAGGTGAGCGTACAAACGCACTGCTAGTTACCAATATCATGAATGCTAAGACCAAATTCGGGATGGGTATGGCGAAAATGAGGAATAAAAAGAAAAAGAGAAGTTATAAGAAAAATAAAAAAGTTAAGAAAGATATTACCCTGCGGATGGTTATCTGAAAGGCGCGAAAATCTATTCAAAGGCAAAAACCTGATTCTTTGCAAAGAGCCATTGCGTTGGCACGAAAGGAAGTAGGAGATACAATTAAATATAGAAAGAAAAATGTGAAAGTTCCACGAGTCATACCTATACCAAAAACTGGTGGTATTTTACCATTCCTCGTTCCTTTATTTGCCGGTCTTTCTGCTTTAGGATCGCTAGGAGGAGGTGCATCAGCTATTGTAAATGCAGTTAATTCTGTTAAAGATGCAAAAGAGCAGCTCAAAGAGAGTAAGAGACATAATGAAGAAATGGAATCCAAGCTAGTAGGAAAAGGTCTTTACTTAAAACCTCATAAAAAAGGATTGGGGTTGTACTTAAACCCAGAGTCAAAAAACTATTGAAAACGCTGCCTAAAAGACCGCTAACTGAGGTAGACTTACTTAAATATGCAAAGGATCTACCACATTTTCATGCGTAATAAGCTTCCAAAGAAACTTAACAAGAAGGAATGCGGTATTATCAACTTGGATATATCATCCGGTCCAGGTACTCATTGGGTAGCGTACTATAAAAATGATGAAGATATTCAGTACTTTGATAGCTTTGGAAATCTACAACCGCCATTAGAAGTCATTAAATATTTAACTAGAAATGTAAGGTAAAATTATTCTCCATATCAAACATATAACTCAGTAATATGTGGTCATTTATGTTTGAACTTTTTGTATGATTGTTATGATAAATAAAAGAATATGATTATATGTATATATTTTTATTTATTTAAAATATTTCCTTTTTACAATAGGAACAACAAGGCCCCTTAATTCTATTATATAACTTCAATAGTTTGGATATTTGCAGAAATTCTCTTTTAACATACTGGCAGTTACAAGTATCTGGACCTGATGTTGAAGTATTGTAAGCCCAACTGCAGGATTCATAATGCTCACCATATTTTGAGGTCATAATGTTCATTTCTCTATATTCACTCACAAAGCGGTAGGATTTTTCTATTTCCTCCTTATGTTCGTCTAATAGTAACTTGTCGTACTCTTGCAAGAATCTGCTAAATTCGAAATGTTTAAGAAATATTTGCACTTCATCATTTAATCTTTCCATATATTTTTTTTTTATTTCTTCCTTGTACTACTGAATCCCCCAGTGGTTAAAACTGAAATGATTCTCATACCCTAACAAATCTATATAAATGAGGAGGAAACCAGATAATTGCGTCATTTTAAATTACACCACAATGTCATTAACACTAACATTAACCGGAAATTCATCTATATTAACAACTGAGTATTTCCCACCCATAGATTTGTCAAAGGATTATGTATGTGGGTTAATTGATTTCCAAACTTACAATTCAATACCAAATGTTGAGAATAAAAAAAAATTTATTTCACATTGGGAATACGGTTATAGAAATACCCACAGGATCGTATGAGATAGATGACATAGCTAAATATCTTGAGAATGAATTAAGTAAATTAAGTAAAGAGAGTTACCATATCAAATTGCGTGCGAACAATAATACTTTGAAAAGTGAAATCAAATCTAGTGGACCTATTTACTTTAACAAAGAGGGTACAATTGGATCCCTTTTAGGGTTTAGTAAGCGACAGCTGGAGCCTAATAAATTGCATGTATCAGATTTACCAGTTAATATAATTAAAGTTAATGCAATAAGAGTGGAATGCAATATAGTAAGTGGATCATTCATGAATGATACACGAGTACATACAGTACATGAGTTCTCCCCAAAGGTGGGGCCTGGATATAAAATAGTTGAAGTACCAAAGAATGTCATTTATTTACCACTAACCACTCGAAGAATTACTTCTATTAGCTTAAAGCTCATTGATCAGGACGGTGATTTAATAAATTTTAGGGGAGAGACAATAACAGCTCGGCTGCATCTTAAACCGCAAACATGATAATATATAATAAGGATAAATTACGTACATTAGCTACCCTCAACACCAGTTCCTCTGCAACTCTCACCGAATTTAGACCTCAAAGAGAAGAAAGGTCCAAACTTTCCCCACAAAGTAAGAAATACTTGAGATCTTTAGGATTTATCATAAAGAACACGCAATGAGTGAAGTCTTGAGTATAAAGGATACTGCAAGCTATGATAATAGTGTTGCGAAAATTGAATATCATAGTTACTCACCCTTCACGAACTCATTCAAAAACAATGATGAAATACGTATAGCTATTCAGCATCAAGACATCTATGTACTTCCAAGTGAAAGTTTTATTTACATTGAAGGGAAATTGGAATGTATTCCTAAGCCTAACAAAACTGCAGATGTAAAGTTAACTAATAATTCGATGGCATTTTTATTTGAGGAGATCCGGTATGAGATAAATGGTGTACAAATTGATCGCAATAAAAATGTTGGTCTTACCTCAACGATAAAGAATAAACTTTCTTTAAACGAAAGTGAGAGTAAAATGCTTCTAAATTCAGGATGGTCTCTCACCAATATAGCTCTCAACTCAGAAGGAGACTTTAATTTTTGTATTCCACTAAAATATCTTCTTGGATTTGCTGAAGACTATAAGAAAATAGTTATTAATGCTAAGCATGAACTAGTTTTGATTCGTTCTAGAACGGATCTGAATGCAATTTATGCTAAAGATTGTGATGCGTTAGTAAATATACTTAAATTACAATGGCATCTGCCACATGTTACTGTAGCCGATATGGAAAAGTTATCTCTATTGAAAATTACTGAAAGTAATCAGCCGATTGAAATGGTATTTCGAAGTTGGGATTTGTATGAATATCCATCACCACCACAATCCACCCACCATTCATGGACTGTTAAAACAGTTAATCAACTCGAAAAACCAAGATATGTGATTTTTGCTTTACAAACTGACCGTAAAGATTCGAGTGAAAAAGATGCATCCAAATTTGATCACTGTAACATAACAGACCTAAAAGTTTATCTAAATTCTGAAAAATATCCATACAATGATTTGAATATAAAATATAACATAGATCAATACGCTATATTATATGAGATGTATTGTAAATTCCAACAGTCATACTACAACCGCCGGTCTGAACCATTACTCACTAAAGAGCAGTTCAAAAACTTGGCACCTTTAGTTGTTATTGATTGCTCACGCCAAAATGAATATCTCAAAACTGGACCTGTAGATGTAAGCATAGAATTTCAAACATCAGTGAATATACCGAAAAATACTGCTGCATACTGTCTACTTATACATGATAGAATAGTTTAGTATAATCCTCTAACTAGTGAAGTGCATAAACTATAAAAATGAATTGCATCATTGATATTCAAGGGTTCAAAGGACCGAGAAATACATTCATCTTGAAGGAAATTGCCATTATAACTCAGGACAATCAACTACAGCATTTCATTTTGAAACCAATATACAACTTTGAAAATCTACCCCCAGAACTACAGAATCAAGCAAGATGGCTAAATCAAAATCATCATGGATTTGTTTGGAATGGAGGATTTACTTCGCAGGATAGTGTTAGCAGCCTCTTTAAAGACATTCTCCAAGACAAAATCATATATGTGAAAGGATATGAAAAAATTAAATGGATTACTGATATATTTAAATTGGAAAAGAATGTATCAATTTACAATTTGGATGAAAAGGGGTGTCCTATATCAGAAGAATTGAGAAAAATTTATGAGGAAGTACCACGATGTGTGATACATAGTGGTGTATGTGCATTACAAAATGTTTTCCTGTATAAGAAATTTATGGATAATCTTTAATAAAACACAATTTTCTAAAACAAAAAAAAAACATGTTTTATTCTCATATTTATATAATATATATATATTTCTTATATGTATATATTAAACTATTCACTTCAGATGGAACTCTGCCGTTTATGAAATATCCATGTTGTAAGTCTGTTTTAATTTCCTCAAATCAACAGATGTGATGTCGGATTTATATGTGGAGTCATTTTCTCTGAAGTATTCGATTTCACCATTACTCAAAATTCGTTCTCCTTCAAGTTCATGATATTCATAACAAGATATTTTTAGTGTTCTCCGCTCATAGTTGCTATCATATGTACATCGAACTCTCATCGATTTGTCCTCCTCAAAGCTTAATTTGAAATGTCTGTAAAAGACACGATCACTTTCTATAATTCCGCCTGTGTCTTTTTCTTTGTTTATTAAGTCTTGCCTAAATCCTTCAATTGCCTCCTCAACACTCACTACACTATTTTCTGGTATTAATTCCACATCAGTTTCCTTGGGTGATTGAGTTCCATTATCTGAAGAGATAACAGAAGAATCATCATTTAACGGCATATTTGTTGTTGTTGTAGGCAATGCATCATAAGTAGCATTACTTAGTGTAAGCAGCCGAAATGATAAAGAAATTTGAATGGAATCGTTATTTGGCAACTGTATATTAAAATCAATATTATCGCTTGATTTTTGTCCTAAGTTTAAATTGATTGGGAGTGCTAAGCAATATGCATATAAAGAGCATGCAAAAGCAAATGAAATAAAAGTTTTTAATGAAATAATATCTCTTTATTTGATTAGTTGTTGATTGCTTAAAACGTTGACAAAGACTATGCATTATTATGGTAATTTAATTGATTATATACAATTCCACCCTATCACTCAATTTTCATACCAGAATTTGTTTGGGTATTACTGCTTTCACACTCTTTTACATCTTTTATTTTTTCTGATTTGTTTGATTCTTGTTGCTTTATTGGTTTACGATACCACTCCTCCTCACCTGCAAACGGGCAGTTATGTAGGAAGAAATTAGTACTTGGACGTCTGATTACCCCATCTTGTAGCCAGCGTATTACAGTTATTTCTCCTCCCTTGACTTCAATCTTAACATGTTCAAATGGATTGATGCGCATCTCCCCCAAACATGATGGAATTGGTTGACCTCTTGTTAAAGTCAATATCTTACATCTTTTACCATCTTCAGCAGTCATATATACTTTCATTAAGTCGCATCTTACAACTGAATGCACAATCTTCATATACATCCAACCATTCAGACATGTACAAAAATGTGTTTCATCCCATATAGAATCAATCCAAAACATTATTTTTTTTTGCCCTTTGAACGATGTATGCAAACCTTTCCACTACTAGATTAGCAATGATCAGATTGTAAAAATGAAATATCTTTTATATATTTTAGATATCTTCTCGTCACTATAAACCTGAATATTCATTTCTCTGTTAAAAAGTAGGAAAAGTAAAAATCGCCATATTTATCAATTTAATAAATTTTGTTTTATTATTTTCTATGAGAGTACATATTTTAATATGTTAAAGTTAAATAAAAACTTGGATATAAATTTATTGACACTCTTTATTATATAAATGTATCAAAACATTGCATTAGTAATAATTAGCACCGAAAGCCATGTTCTGCACAATCTCATCAACTTCATCACTTGAATTGTGCTTTTCCTCTTCTAGCTCCGCTAGAGATTTAAACTCCAGAACAAATGATTTTCCTTGAGGTCCTCTGTTAATTATGTAGCATTGTCCTCCTGATATATCCTTCAATATCTCATCTTGTACTGCCGAATACCGCTGGGGTAAGTATACACACCCCTCATCAACCTCCAGTTGAATCTTTTCACCATAAACAGTATTCAATCGCCTAGCTTCCAATATTCTGTAAGGTTTATTAATCACCATATCTCTGCAGGATATAATGCCCTTGTATACAAATGAATTGAAAACATTCAAAGAATGTGTTTGGTTCCCTGCGTCCATTTGAGGAGGAAGAGAATTCACAGAATCCCTTTGTTTCTCTGATTCTGCATGAAGTAAAGATGAATTTTTCAGCTTCCTAGATGAAACTTCAACATATGATCTCTTTCCTGTAGACATTTTTCCGTTCTATACTTAAGCACCTTATTCACCAAAAACCAAATTAAACTGTACTCAAACTTCAGTCAGCTTCCAATTTATAGTAAAAATCACCGGATGTACAGTTCCGGTCAACAACAGGATATCCTGCTACATTTTCCCACGCTCCTTATCAGCAACACCACACTTCCGCCCCCTTCTACACCCTTATCTGTAACAGCATACTTCCAAGGCTGCAACAACGCCCTTATCTCCAAGAACACACTTCCGGCCAACACCAAGATATCCTGCTACATTTTCCCAACGATCCTTATCAGCAACACCGCACACTTCCTGCATGACGCCACTTCCGGTCTAAATGTATGCACACACCCACAGACCGGAAGTGAACTGTCAAACCTCAGATCCTTATCAACAAAACCACACTTCCACTATGACGTCACTTCCGGTCTAAATATACATACACGCACACCCACATATCGGAAGTGAACTGTCAAACCTTATCACCAACACTTCCAGCCTAACCTCAAGGTCAAAGGTCAAATCTCAAGGTCAAATATGTACGTAGACGTACACGAGCCTTTGTTTACATTTTGGACTTAGAATATATTTTCATGGTTTGGCCTAGAATCGGCATAGCCTACCTACTATAGTCCACAAATCAGGTAAGCTCAACACAAATGTAGATGCTCTCAGTAGAGCAATTCCGGAAAATTCCGAACATTCTGCAGAACCAACCACCTTCGTAAATGTGGTAACTAGAAATCAAGCCAGAGCTCAGGTCAATTCGGATACTCCCAATTCAAGCATTAGTCCAAACAAAACTCCATCGTCATCGAACAATTACTCAGTCATAATAACTGAGACTAATTTTCCTCTTTTACTGACTATAAATGCGAATCCTAAATTCTTCATCTTGCCAATGCAAGATACAGAACTTGAAAGAGTGTTGGATTCGAAACTAAAATTTTCAGATAAATCACCACTTTCACACACTGAACTGAACTTCTTCAAAAGAAAAGACTCCATAATAATTATTTCCAAAACTAATTTATCCTTGTCGATCCCAAAGAGATAGATCAGACCTCGAAAATATTTTAACTGAGATCTGCTCATACACAGAACCAAATCAGTTAAAACAAATAAATATCTCCTGCCCCATATTAGATCCACAGAATCTAATAATTATTAAAAACATTTTTACCAAGGTCTTCACTGCTAAACAAATAAACATTAAACTCCATCAAGATTCTATTAAATATTTATCCGACATTAATGACATCGAACAAGTTTTAAAAGATTTTCACTCATTACCAACGGGAGGCCATCAAGGCGTTTCCCGTACAATTAAAAGAATTAAAAAGCAATTTTACTGGCCTGGCATGTCAGACGACATCGTAAAGCATGTAAGGAAATGTAAACTTTGTCAGCTAAACAAAGTATCCAGAAATCCAAAAATTCCAATGAAAATCTCGAGCATTAGCTCCAAACCTTTCGAAAGAGTGTACCTAGATGTTGTAGTACCTCTCCCAATGTCTCATTCTGGAAACAAATATCTCCTTACATTCCAGGACGACCTCTCAAAATTTTCTGAAGCTATTCCCATAGTCGACACCGAGTCTAAGACATTACCGGAAGCCTTCACGACAACGATAGTTTGTCGACATGGTATTCCAGAAAGTATCCTCACAGATCAAGGTTGTAACCTCATAAGTGGCATGTTCGCCGAGGTATCTAAATTACGAAGAATAAAACGACTTAAAACTACTCCATATCACCCTCAAACGAATAGTGCATTGGAAAGAAGTCACAGAACCTTAGCAGAATATCTCCGTTCTTATGTAGCAAAAGATCCACAAGACTGGGATGCATGGATTCCTTATGCCAAGTTTGTATACAATACAACCCATCATTCGAGTACTAATTATACTCCTCGCGAACTCCTATACGGATTCCCAGCCGAAATCCCGAATAATTTAAAATCTTCTCCAACCGTTTGCTATAATTACGACAATTATGCAAACGAATTAAAAGCGTGTCTACAGCTTAGCTTCAAAATAGCTAAAGACATAGCCGTGGCAAACAAAGAAAGGTCAAAATGGCAATACGATAAGAACTCCGTGCAAAAATCATTTAATACTGGTGATAAAGTCCTGCTTAAGAGCAGAGATCGAGAGAACAAATTCTCACCACTATGGTCAGGTCCGTATGAGATAATGGAGATTAATTCCCCCGAAAATTCCACCATAAAGGTCAACAACAGAAATAAAAGAGTCCACAACAATGACTTAAAACTTTTTTCAGAGTAATATCAACAACTTCATCATCCTCTTCATTCCAAGCGAATAATACAATATCATCTTTCAGGTTTCCAAAATGATGCATACAGCATTCATTTTGATTTTCATCCCTTTCGTCTACGGCTCAGGAATAGAAGTCAATCAGCTAAATGCCATTAGCAAACATAGAATATAAGAATATGTACTTTTCAATGCTATAGGCTCAATCTCTAAAGCTCTTTTCGGCACATTAGACGAAGATGATGCCAAGCTATATGATGAACAAATCCGAAATCTCACCCTTAACCAAAACTCCCTCCTATCACTTATGAAAAGCCAAACTGCGATAGTCGAAGCAACCGCAAATGTTTTCAACAAAACTAAAGCCGACATTGAAAAGGATTTCATGGTTATGCATAAAAAGTTAATTTGAATACAGATAGCTACATCATTAATGGAAAAGAGAACATTGGATAACAAAATATCAATTGAAATTGAATCACTTATTTCCCTGGTTTCGTTAATGGCATTCAGATACAAAAATACCCAGTCGGAATTAATAGATCTCTTAACAGATTCAAGGCATGGAAAATTTCATCCTACACTCATTTCCCCTAGACAAATTGAAGAACTCTTATTGAAAATTAGGCAGGAACTACCAAATTCTATGGTTCTTCCTATAAATTCCAGAGACAATATATTTTCACAGATCTACAAATTAAGCGCATTATCTGCAAATATTTTCAACAATAAGATAATTATTGAGCTCCGAATTCCACTTCCGTTCAAGGAATCTTACCAAATTTTCAAGGCAATGCCATTACCAACAACCCTAAACGGTTCATTTATATACATTGAACCATTAAAGGAATATATATTAATTGATTACAATCGTGACCATTACATCGAATTAACACTACAGGAAATCCACTATTGCGCAACGTTGGACCATACACACTTTTATTGCAAAATTTTATCACCCATCTTAAATACAAACAATAGAGTAAATCAATGTGAAATCAAATTAAAAAAAAGGAACCTAATACATCAAAATGTAAAATTTTGACTTTAAAACAGAACTACTATATGACACAATTATCGCAGCAAAATGCATGGCTTTTCTCCTTTAAAGAACCCCTCCATATAGATACGATTTGTGAAGATTCTATTAATTCGCAAACGCTGGAAGGCACAGGAACAATATATATTTACCCAAATTGTTATGTCCGCAACAAAGAATTCATCTTGCACGGGCATAACGTAAAAATACCAAAGTTTAACTCCTGCTTCATACCATAAACAAACATTGCCAACATAATCGAAAATATGACGCTTCCCTCTATGGAAACGTTCAGAAGAACAAATCAAACAAGTATCACTAGTAACATGGATCTCGATGAAATGTTAAAATCCATCCATGTTCAAAAAGAACAGGAATCAAACCAACTAAACCCAATTAATAATCACCTCATACACCACTACATCCTATCATATTTGACAATAGCATTAGTTATCGCTATTCTATTCACCTATGTGTATATGTAACACAACTCAAAAGTCCGCAAAGGTAAAAATATACCTCTGGAACCAGAACATATACGTGAAGATGTACCTACGGCGGCACCAAGAAATTTTAACTTTATAATAACTCCTGCTCCGAACAGGAGAACTACAGAAAGTCTCGCAGATCAATATTAAATATATATATATATAAATTACAATGGACATCTATACCCTATATATATATATCTTCATATTAAAAAAAAAAAAAAAAAACAATCAAATTTCGGATTATGCGCTGGAAGACGAAAAGAAATTCCCTCTAATTAAAACCAACAATGTATCTTAAATACACTCATGTTTCCAACGGAAAAGTATAAAAGATCCACATCTCCCAAAAATCAAGTAAAGACAAAAAATCACCCCAAGCTAAAATAAAAGGAGAAAATATCAAAAAATCAATTATCCAACACAAAAAAGGGGCCAAGGAGGTGAATGGGCAGAGTAAATGACCAACAAAAATCTTTTTCTTATAAATTTTTTTTTTATTATTATTTCACTCCGTATTGGGACAAATAAAGAATTGGGGGAAAGGGGAATATTTCAATTTTTTTTTTAAAAATGACACAATACACAATTTTAAATTTACTCAGCATCATGAGCAGGTCCCTCCAACGGAAAGTGGCCGTCCGTGGCACTCGGGGTGGGGCAATAATAGGACCTACCAATTAATACCAAGTTGGCTCTTAAAACAAATAGAAATAGACAAATCAATAACCAAATAAAATTAAAGATTCACAAAAACTTACCCAACGCCGACAACGCCATGTCATATTGAGGCCACTGGGAGAATTTCCAGACGTCGTACTGCAAGGCTCTGGGCTCAGCTCCCCAAACGGACTCAACGTAAACTCCGTCGATAACGACCACGTAGTCCTAGGGCGCCTTGTACGGTGTCCGCGAAACATCTACCGCAAAAATCATTTTGAATCTGACCAAGCTGACGAAACTCACAATCTACCAATGTGCCACAAAAAACTGCACCCCAAGCAATTCCTATCAAGCAAATTATCAGACTGCCTCGCGAGAAGAAAAAAATAAATAAATCTATCCATATCAGATTGAAATCAGACAAACCATTCTTATCAAAACAATTAAACGACCTTTTTTTTCTCCTATTTCTCCTCTCCCATCTGGAATTCATATCGTATCAGCACACAATCATTAGCCGGTCGATGCTTAAACATGTTTGTCACATTTTTTTTCTATTTTTTTAATTACATACAAACAGTGGCAAACTTTAATAAAAACCAATAAACGATTTAAGCAACACCAAATTATTTGAGAATGAGAATAAACAAAATATATATATATAGAAAAAAAAGGGAGAAGGAGAAAAACAATTAAAACACATTATGTTAAAACTTAAACCTATATATATATATATATGAAAAAAAAAATTTGTTATAATACATATAGTGTGTGCCTATGGCTAACCTTTCCAAGAAAGTATATATAAATATCTACCAATTAACTTGTAATAAATATAGATACAAATATATATGTAAGAATAGTAACGAAAAAAAAAAATGAGTGAATATAGCAAATAAAAAAAAATAATATCCGATAAGTGCATAAACATATTATGTAAATACATATGTATGTATTATGTATTTTGTAAATACATATAATTAGCAATCGAACACCTTAAATTGGGGTATTGTAATTAATTTTTAATATATTTTAGTTTCATAATTTTATAATTATTTAAAGTTAACTGCATACTATTTTATTTAGAGAGAAAGTTTTCCTCTTAAAAAGAATAAAACTTTCTTTTCCCCAGAGGGGGAGAGATGTTGTGACTCAGGTGCCTATACCCCGAATCACAACTATAACGTCAATACGCCAATATCTTGCCTTATGCAATATATTGGCGTAGTACAAATTGACCCTGAAAACGAAAAACCATTAAATTCGAACGATATACCTACCTACATGCCGTGTGATCGGATATCATTTTTCGTCGCGCAAATTGGGTGTACTTGAAACAATTCGCATATTCTCACGTACGATCTTTCATCGTCGTGAGAAAGCGAAAGAAAAAAAGGAAAAGCTTTTGGAAGTGATCATGGGTACCTGGGGCCGGCAAGCCCAAACCTCAGGGAGTCTGTTTTTTCAACCGCCGCGCGAACAAGTTAAGAAATTGGGAGTTTCAAAAAGCTAATGTGAATAAAATCAAAGTATATATATAAAGAAAGGTAGAATAAAAGTTAATGTGATTAAAATCAAAGTACGAGTATATATATAAAGAAAGGTGGAATAAAAGTAAATGTGAAAAAATCAAAACATATATATATAAAGAAAGGTGGAATAAAAGTTAATGTGAAAAAAATCAAAATATATATATAAGGAAAGGTGTAAAAAGAGAAAAAAAGGGGAGTTTAATATAATTCAACCAAGCAGGGAATATTGTATTTCTTCTTTTCTTTTTTACACATAAACCCTTTGGCGCGCTTTCTCCCCTGGAGCACGGAGTGCGCTAACCATAACATTTGGTCGCCTAATTCATGTTGTATATGGTATTATATTTGAACCTCACCCTATAAATGAAGATGAACCCCAGGGATGTGCTATCGCTCCGTCTCTCTTTTTAATTTTCATTAATGATCTGCTTTCCCTTACTTTCAATACCATCCATAGCTGTGTCGAAGACAGTACCTTTGATTTGGCTTACTCTTTAGATACTCTTGCGGACTTCAGAGGGAACGCCGCATTCGTCAAACGAGATTGCATGGCTAGATCATTGCGAAATGCCGGAAAAGTTGAATTAAGACGTTCGTCATTTTCAAAAGTCTGTTATGGTCGCAGCGTGTTGCATGAGTCAGTATGCTGCACTTGTACCACAGCTAGCAGCAGTGCTCACATTGTGCCGCACTGCGATTGTGTTGTCAATTGTACCATGTCGCGTGAATAGTACCTGACGAACAGGAAGAAAGGTCTAGAAAAAATAAGAAGACCTTCTTACGACTTTTGACAAAGCGAGACACTTCCTGTTTAGAAAGCGAAAAGAAAAGATGCCAAAGTTTATACGGGTGGAAATAGTGGAAATAGAAAAGCCCAACTAAGAATTTTGGTCGTGGAAAGATAAGATTTCAAGTGAAAATCCGACGAGAAGTGAAGAAAAAAAAATGGGGTAAAGTGCATAAGGTGAGAAACAGAAGTAACTCCCGCGTAGCTAATCACATTCCTAAACATTCCTAAAGCGAAAATCTACGAAGCTCAAGCACGAAAAAAAAAGTTTTCGTTCCTCCACGGATCCTTTGAGATCCCTAAATACCTGCATCCTTTTGATCATAACATTTCTTGACCTAATTGCCCAACAATGTTGTCCAGATTCGGACGACCGCGCAGACTTCACATTTGTGAAAAGTACCGAGCCGGGTAGGCAAAGAAAGCGCCGCAGGGGTTGCTCGGAGAAGCCGCCAGAAAGACCCACTGTAGTTCCAAGCGGTGCTGTGGTAATATTTCTCATTTTTGTCCGAAAAAATTATACTAAATGTAAGATTTACAGTGCTGTGTGTTTGTGTGTGCAATCCAAAGTAGGCCACGTTTTCACACCGTTATACCTCCAAGAATATAGGGCAACCTTTTCTTATCTTAAATAGCGAAAACAGAAACGAACAACGTTTCTATGTACTATATAGCTGAACTAGGAGTCATGTTAAGGCAGACAAATTTTATTAATATGGGAAAGAATGTGATTATAAAAATAGAATAGGCATAAAAATTCTGGCCGACTTAGGAAAACTAATAAGAAACATTTTTTTTGTAAACTAGGAAAAGTTCGCAGACAGAAACTCAAGGAGGCCTCCTTGGGACAGCTAAGATTGAAACGAATAAAAAGAAAAAGTTCATGACGGTGAGTACAGTATAATTTTCTTTCCTTTTTCGCACACAAAATAATTATTAGTTTTTGGGGCTGGATAGAAATATGTACGTTTAGAAATTTTAGTAATTGTCAGTTTAGCCTGAAAAGGCCAGAAGAATTAGAACGACTCCAAAACTATTTCATTTTGTGCTTAAGTAGGTATGTTTAATCACAGCTGACTGCCCATTCCAATAATTGACGTCTACACACAACTGCGTTCGCAAAACACAATTTAATGAAACTTGTCAATTCCAATAATTGACTTTCAAACAAACTATGATTTCAAACGAGATTATGCTGTATGCTGGAATAAATATTCTGGTGGAGTGTAGCGGTTAAATAAAAAGAAATTTGTCACTCTATTATTCACTCAATTATTTATTGTTAACGATAATACTAATGACTAAACAAACTTTAATTTTATGAGAAATTTAATTACTTGAACAATTATTTCGATATGTCAAATTTACTTCCTTCAACTTACACGTAAAAGCTTCGAAACTTCACTTACAATTCACTGATTCACTGTGTTGTTATGTATTTAATTACTAAAGGAAATTGAAATGTACAAAAAAAACTATATTTTACTCGAATTTATCCTTTTCTATTCAATAATAACAGATTAGAAAATTATGCTACGTTATAATTTTATTTCTATATATATAAGGTAAAAACAATTTTCCTTTCTATTTCTTAACTAATATATTTACTAATGGCTGAAAGTAAATAGTAATTAGAACTCAAGATAGATCTAATTTCCAATTATTATGTTGTGTAAAAATGACCTAATGGCATATTTTTTACACGATGAATAATTGTTAGAAATTTCGATTTACTTGAGTGAATTAGTTAAATGGCTGAAAGGAAAAAATTAAGAATCAAAAAAAATTCAATTGTTCTTGTTAAATTCATACATGTGTGTATGACCAACACCTGGCATGCGAACACAATGAAATTTAACTCAAATTGAAAATAAATAATTAATTCACAAGGTTACCTTGAATTTGATTGAAAGTTGTTGCTATTAAAATTTCAATCAATAAATTCACTTGAAATTTGTTGAAGTTGTGAAGTTGCTTCAATTGTTGAAAAATGTTAATGTTGCTGAAATTTCTATTTCCCTTTGATCGATGACACTTTGAAAAAAACTTGCAAATTGTGGGAGGAATGCTATTGCATGTGCTCGCACTTTGACAACTTTGAAAATAAGAAGACAGAATGAAGAATGAACCCACTTTTTATACAAAATTTTGTTCCGATTTCATATCCATAAAAATGAATTATATAATTTTTGAGCTTAATTTGACTACATTGTGTGAATTTATTGTAGTTATTTGATGCCAAATTACAAATTGCATTTTTTGACATCTTTCCCATATAAATTGGTTTTAATTTCACGTAATTATGATAAGTTTTCCGAATCTGTGCCATAACTTATCGATACGCCATCTTTTAGTTCAATTTACTAAATTCCTCTCAGAATTCATTTTCGTTCATCTTTATTCGTGTCCCTTTCACACCTTTGTGTCTCTTTCGCACTCATTGGTGTAAAGGGAATTTCGATAATTCGCGATTATTCCGTAAACCGTGAAAAATTACGCGACGCGAACGCGCCCATTCGATTCTGCGTCTCCTTTTACCCCGGGGTGATATTTTAAACGTCGCGAAAATATGAAGTTCGCCGGTCTATTTATGTTTGTAATGTCAGCCGCGCGCGAGTGATAATAGTGTTGAATTTTGTTTTAAATTGTGTGTTTTGTGTGGTGAATAATTATTCAGCGAGGGAATTATCCATTAAACTACAGGTTGGTAAGTAAATTTATTTAATTTATATATACTTTCATGTGAAATTCCAAAATTTTCAAATACCGTGTTTACCTGTCAAGGTGAGCTTTTGTTTACAAAAGTCTCATCTCAGGTATTCACGAATGTATTGAAAATGTGCCCGTACGTGGGTACTTAAGATCCCTTTATACTTTATGTTACTGAACATAAAGTTTAGTGCATTTTGTTCTTTTGTTATTGTTTGCATGCATGGTGAGGTACTATGTATGTAAACACAATTTGTTGGGTAAAAATTCATTTATTACCTTAATGTTTATCTTGTAGTATCTTTTATAATTTTTAAAGAAAAACCTGGGAGCAGTCGTGTGACTTTGACTCCACTGGAGCGGCTATTAACAGCTCAGACTCCGAGATAAAATGGGGGTATGAATAGTAGGAGCAGCTGTACCGCTTAGTACTCCTATGTGGAATAATACACGACGGTTTGTAACTTTCTCGATAAATCAAGAGAACTGAATGAATTCAATTTATTGATCGTTCTTAGCCTATATATACATAATTAGTAACCTATGGTACCCTATTCTTACTATTCTAAATGCTGACGCTGGGCGAGTAAGCAATGTGCATAAAATTATGATGACATGCATTTACGCGTGAAACCCCTTGACGATGAATCGTTTGGGTCAGTGGTGCAATCGCTTGCTTGTTGCAAATAAATGTATGTCATTATTATCATCAATTATTTTCGATTATGAATGGTGTTGTAATAAATTTGTGCTGATTAATTTTAGCGTTTTACATTTGTTGTGAAATTTGTGTTTACAGCTTTTTAGTGTTGTTTGTATTTATGGTATTAAATGTATATCACACCTTTCCCCCTTAGGGAAAAAAAAAATTTGTGTTTACATAAATTTTTTTTTTTTTTTTTTTTTTTTTTTTTTTTTTTTTTTTTTTTTTTTTTTTTTTTTTTTTTTTTTTTTTTTTTTTTTATAGTTTGTTTACGTTAAACCTTAATTGTTTGCTCGCCGCAATGAAGCATTTTATCGCTTATGTATACTAATAGTTCATATGGTATGTTTTTGTATGTAGCTGATTATAATGAGTCTTAATTCCTAGTCGTATTTACATATACCTACTTATATATAGTTTATTATTATAGCTCTTAATTGCTCAATGGCATTAGTAATTGGGATCTTTATTGTTTACGTTTACTTATCTAGTTGATTACAATAATTCTTATTTGTCTACACCGGTGTGTAATCTAATTTAACATGCTAGAGATAGTTAGAATAATAGTACATAATTTTTAATTTTCTATCTTTCTTAGCCTATTCTTATGTATTTTGATTTTGTTCTTATTTATATCTTCGATAATGCAATTTACGTTGTCTATTGATTTAATTATATAAGGTCCGTTGTATAGAGGATCTAGTTTTCGTCTATTTTGTACTGTCATTAGTACTTTGTCGCCTACTTTGATTGATATTGGTTTGCAATTAGCATCCTTGACTTGCTTTCTTCGCACTTTAGATGCCTGGAGGTATTGTTTTGCCTTACCTATGGCTTGTTGAAGTCTGTATTTCATCTCTTTACTATACAGGTCATAATTATACACGGGATCTGGTCTATCAATTGTGAGTTCTGAAGGTAGGTCTATATTTTTGGCAAATATGAGTTCGAATGGTGTGTAGCCATGTACGGTGTTTGGTGTGGTGTTGTAGCAGAATGCGTAATATGGAATCCATGTATCCCAATCGTCTCTATTGTCATTAACAAAACATCTGAGATATTCATTTAGGCACTTGTGGTTTCTTTCTAGTGCTCCGATCGTTTCGGGATGTGCGGCGGTCGCGAACAGTTGTTTTATTTTCAGTATATTACATACTTCCGCAAAGACCTGGTTTTTGTATTCCGTTCCTAGATCAGTTTTAATTTTGCTCATAGGTCCGTATGTTAGTATGAACCCATTCACTATGGCTCTTGCTATGGAATTTGCTTCCTTGTCCTTTGTGGGTATTATTACTATATACTTGCTTAGATCGCATTGCATTGTTACTGCGTATCTGTTATCGTTGGTGGTTTTTGTAAATGGGCCGACTGTGTCAATGGATACAATGTCGAAAACTTTTGTTGGTGTTGTAGTTATTTCCATATGCTCTTTATTATGCTTTTGGTGCTTATTTTTCGCACAAAGCTCGCATCTGTTTATATATTTCGCTATTGTTTTCCTCATTTTCTTCCATTTGTACATTTCCTTCAGCTTTTTATACAGTCTTGATTGACCCAGATGTCCTCCTGTAGGTGTGGAGTGATAGTTATGTAGGATTTCGTTTATTTTCGTTGTTTCTGATATGTACCGTTGCGGTTTGAAAATTTTAACGTTTATATTTTTTAATACTTTGTTTCCTAGGATTTTAAATGCGGTTAAATTAATTATTTTAAATATCTCGCTTTCTGCAGAAAGTTTCAGAGTCTTGGTCTGAAATTGTTTATATATATCATTATCCAATACTTCGAGTACCTGCTCTAGTGCGGGCTCTACTGGTTGGTTGTTTTTTATATTTATATACCGCTTATATTTTATTTCATACTTGTGCACTATATTTATTTCTATTTGTGTTTCTTTATTACTGCAGTTCTCAATTTTTACTTTTAGTTCAGGTAATTTGGCTATCTTTGTTGGAGATGGTATCTCCCAAACGCGCAGTTGATCAGGCTGCGGGACTATAGGAGTATTTTTCATTTCATCGGACATTATGTTTTGTTCTTTTTGTTTTTTCATTGCTCGGGTTTGGACGCGTCGGACATTTATTTCCTTCAAATCATTAATGTCAAGTTGTATTCTTGATAACGCGTCGGGTCCGTTATTTCCTTTTCCTTTAATGTATTTGACTTCGAAATCGAATTCCTCTAAATCTAACCTCATTCGTGTTAGTTTAGATGATGGGTTTTTCATGCCAAAAAGATATGTTAAGGGTCGATGGTCTGTTCTTATTGTGAATTTTCTGCCATAAACATAAGGCTTAAAATGTATAATTGCCCAATGTATTGCTGCGAGTTCCTTTTCAATTACTGACTTATTTTTTTCTCCGGCAGTAAATGTTTTACTAGCGTATGCGATTGGGTGTTCTGTTCCGTCGACACTTTGTGATAAGATTGCTCCACATGCAGCATTCGAGGCGTCTGTGGAAATGGTGAATTGGGTTTTGAAATCAGGGTGCTGCAGTATTATTGGGGATATCAAACTTGATTTGAGAGCATCGAAAGATTTTTGTTGGATTTCTGCCCATTCGAATTTTGTGTTTTTCCGGAGTAGTTTGTTTAACGGTAGTGCTATTTCTGCAAAGTTGGGGATGAAACGGCGGTAATAATTACAGAATGCTACGAATCGTCTGACTTCGTCGGCGTTTTTTGGGATAGGATAATTTTTAACTACCTCGTATTTTGAACTGTCTGGGCTTATGCCTTGTGCTGATATTCGATGTCCAAGATAGGTGACTTCGGTTTGGAAAAATTTGCATTTTTCAGGATTTAATTTGAGATTACGCTCTCGTAATCTGTTAAATACTGTTTGTAAGTTTTTTATATGGTGTGACTGTGAACATCCGACGACTATGATGTCGTCAATGTACAGAAAGGCTATTTCCGGTGGTAGACCCGTCATGGCGATGGTCATCATCCTTTGGAAACTATTTGGACTTATATTAAGTCCGAAAGGAAGTCGTGTGTACTGGTAGTGACCTTGGTTAGTTGAAAAAGCTGTGAACTTTCTAGAAGATTCCTCTAATGGTATTTGGTGGAATCCGGACATAAGGTCAAGTGTAGAGAAGTATTTGGCTCGGCCCATTTGGTCGAGTATCTCTTCTATACGCGGTAAGGGAAATTTATCTGCCAGAACTTTTTTATTAAGATTCCTAAAATCAACTACTAAACGCCATTTTTTATTTTGGTTGTTGGATTTTTTGGGTACTAGTAGTATTGGAGAATTAAAGTGAGAAACAGAGTTCTCTATTATTCCGTCTACTAGCATTTTGTCTACCTGCCTATTAATCTCGGTTTTGTGTGCTTCTGGTATTCGGTAGTTTTTTGTGTATACTGCTCTATTATCAGTTAGTTCTATATTTTGTTTGTAGAAGTTATTGGTTGTTAGAGGTTCACTTTCTAACGCAAATATGTCTTCATATTCTCGGCATAATTCTTCGAATTGAAGTTTGGCGTAGTTTGGAATGCTGTTTAAGTTTAATTTGGAGATAGCTTGTTCTGTTCTTTTTGATTTTATTGTGTCTGTATTAATGACGTTAAAGTCTGAGAGGTGTTGTGTTATTATGTCGGAATGTTGTAGTGTGGTGGTTTTGTTTGTAGTGTTTAGTATCCTGACTAGTGGGTAATTTTGTGAAGTTACTGATCCTGCAATGAATATGCCTGGGTGGATTTCTTGTCCAATGATTACCATATCATTGGCACCTTCTTGTTTTTTAACCTTGAACTTTCTTATTATTTCACATCGGGGTGGTATGATAATAGAATTTTCGGATGGACCATTCAGTATTGGGATCTCTGCCGAACTTTCAGGTGTGTTTAATGTAAGGGTCCACGTATCATAATCGATAGTGGTCTTGAATTTTGTTAGGAAATCTAGTCCTAAAATTGCATCAGCCCCGAGGGAGAAATCATCTTCTACTATCTGGAATAAATGTTCGACCGCAAACTGGTCGTTAAAATGTAATTTTGTGTATGTTGCCCCAATCGACTGCCTCTTAGTATCCGTAACCCCTTGGATAATACAAGTGTTTTTAGGATAGTAAAGTTGGTCTTTATTAATTTTTCCCCTCTTGAATATGGATATTTCTGCCCCTGTGTCTACAATCAGAGTACATACTGACCCGCACATGTCGACATACGCTTTAATAAAGTTTGTTAAGGATAGGTTTAGGCAATGTATTCTTGGCTTGAATTCGTCGCAGCCCCCAACCGTGTTGTTTCTTCCTCTGGTTGGGGGGCTTGATATTCCCCCGATTCGAAGTAGTTTACATTTCTTCTTTGATTATAGGTATTATTATTATTTGCTCGCAGATTATTCTGGTAGCGACTACTGTTATTTGGTGCAGCATCACCGAAATATCTTTTATCGCGGTGGTTATATTGATTTCGTGGGTGGTTTTGTCTATTATTGGCTGCCATATTTCTATTGTACTGTTGTTTGGGCCAGCGCTCCCTGTTCCTGTTAAAATTATTTTGATTGTTGAACCCTTGCGTATTATTATAATGAAACTTTCTTGATGGGTTGGTATTATAATGCAGGACACTGCTTGGCTGCGGCTTATCTACTGCTATTGCCTTCGCTGCTAATTCTGAAAGTGTTCCTAGGCTACTAGCTTTTAGTATAATCGCTGTTTCTGTATTGGCAACATTGTTCATAAATGACTGTATTGAAAATTTTTCGGCCAATTTTTCAGCTGCTTCTCCAGCTGCTACTTTCTCTGTTATAAAGGCTCTAGTCAGCTGGCCTGATAGATTTTCTATCTGATTGGAAAAGTCTGCAAGTTTTCTGTTACCTTGCTGGCATGATCGCAGTTGTGCCAGAATAGCATCTGACGATAATTTTGCCGAAAATTTTTCTTTTAATTTGGCTTTGATCGTTGATACTGTATTTGTGCCCTCCGATATTACGTACTTGGCTTTTCCAGTTATACGTGTCTTGATGAATTTGATCATGATGGTTTTATGTTCGTTTGCTGTTAACTCGTCTAGTAGTTCCATAGACTCGATAAAAGAATCAGTTTCATCCAGCTTTCCATCGTAGGGTTGTATGAGCGATGTAGCTGTTTTTATGTCAAAACCCATCTTTGTTTGTTTTTGTGTATTTATGTTTTCTAAGATTTTGTTTGCTATACTTTCAATTTCTTCGTAGATAACTTTTATCTTCAATATTGTTTCGACGTCCGCTTGTTTAAGTGCGTTTTCTTTTGCCTTGGCACAGAGTTGATTTGTTAACTTTTCTTTCTCTTGCAGAGTTTTCTCAGAATATGGACGGTTTTTACTTTTCTTAAAATTGTCCAGAATATTTTCTAGTTCGTCCTTAATCTTTATAAGTGCTTCCATTTATCAGACGGTTGATATGTTTAATTTTGCTGGGGTACTGAGGTATCTTTTCCTTAAACCCCTCCTATGATCTTTGTACAGTATGTATACAAATTCAATGATTTTAATTGCAACCAATATGCATAAAATTATTATTATCTGATTATTCTCGACCGAAACTGTATCCTCTATAATTAGATTATTAACAATTTCCCCGTTGTTATCTGAAGTTTTGGATTGCGTTTTACCCATTACTGAAAATGTTTCGCTTATTTCCAACAACTTCAAGCAAACAGCAAAAGAAAAAATTTTTTTTTTTTTTTTTTTTTTTTTTTTTTTTTTTTTTTTTTTTTTTTTTTTTTTTTTTTTTACATATTAATTATTTAATTATTATTATACCTTTATACTACGCTACTTCTACTTTATATTTTAAAAAAAAATAAATTTTAAATTAGATCATTAAACCCTTATCTCTTCCTTTTGATGACGTTCAGTTGTTTTTTTGTCAATATTATTAGTTTGTTGTATTTTTCCCGTTCCTCCTCAGTTGCTGCTAACTCGACAAGTACCTTGTAATTTTGAAGTTCCTGTGCAATTTTTTGTCTCTTGCCTCCTCTTTTTCGTGGTTTTGTCTCCTGAGTTTTTACACTGCTTGTGTTTCTGCTTCTATACTCCTCGATGGTGATTCTTTTTGGACCCGCTTCGTATGGTGGAGGATTTTCGTTGTCCAGCCTTGATTTGGGGATGTACGGCGTCGGCTTCTTATTTACTGGATACAGTGTTATGCCTTCTATATTCCTCTCTGGTATCTTCTTAGTTTCTTCAATAGTCTTGAAAATGTGATTGAAGATGGCATCTATCTCGTTCATACTAAAATTTCTTCTGATTGGTACTGGTAGTGGATGTAGTCGTCTTCGCAGTTTTTTGGTGGTTGTTACTATGTCACCGTAAAAGTTTCTATTATTTATGAAAATTCCCAGCTGCACTTTTGATGATGATATTATGGTCTGCAGATTCGCAAAGTTACAAATTTCGCAGTTTCTACGATGTCACGGTCGCCATGTAGTATCTTTTATAATTTTTAAAGAAAAACCTGGGAGCAGTCGTGTGACTTTGACTCCACTGGAGCGGCTATTAACAGCTCAGACTCCGAGATAAAATGGGGGTATGAATAGTAGGAGCAGCTGTACCGCTTAGTACTCCTATGTGGAATAATACACGACGGTTTGTAACTTTCTCGATAAATCAAGAGAACTGAATGAATTCAATTTATTGATCGTTCTTAGCCTATATATACATAATTAGTAACCTATGGTACCCTATTCTTACTATTCTAAATGCTGACGCTGGGCGAGTAAGCAATGTGCATAAAATTATGATGACATGCATTTACGCGTGAAACCCCTTGACGATGAATCGTTTGGGTCAGTGGTGCAATCGCTTGCTTGTTGCAAATAAATGTATGTCATTATTATCATCAATTATTTTCGATTATGAATGGTGTTGTAATAAATTTGTGCTGATTAATTTTAGCGTTTTACATTTGTTGTGAAATTTGTGTTTACAGCTTTTTAGTGTTGTTTGTATTTATGGTATTAAATGTATATCACAATCTTTTGAGTGCATATTTTAATTCTTTTTTTGTTTATTTCAGGTCATCGTGGGACCCTTAGCATCTGTGTCTTCCCAGATGCTGGTAAGATTTTTTAATTTTATTTTTAGTCTAATTTTTCTTTTCTTTTTAGGTTGGTCGAACAAGGTACAATAGATTTATATTGAAAATACGTGCTTATCATGTTCGTAGGTGTTAAGTAATTCGATGGACTTCGTGTTGATTATGGTGGTTACAGAATCGTTTATGGGCAAACTCCGTGCCCAACCAGTGAATGACAGGTTTTGCTAGAAACACACAAACAATTTGCCTAGTACATAATATGCGTTACCTACTTGTTAGTTGTATGGCATTTCTTGCGTTAATTTCAAACACCCCAGATGAAAATGACATGAAATGAATTAAACATAAGTGTGAGCATAGTTTGATAGATTTTCAACTTAAACAAAGGGTAAGAAAATAAAGACAGTATATACCTCATAAAGTTAGTATGTGGAAAAGAGAAAAAAAAATGTAACCTAATCAGAAATTGAAAAAAAAGGGAAATGAACACCAATCTTAGAGCATATATAAAAAAAAGGAAAGAGAAAGACATTCGGAAATAACATTGTTAACAACGTGCAATTAAGATGTAATGAATCATATCGTTTCTGGGCTATTTAAGTAGTTGGTCCTTTTCCAATGGAAATTTTTGGCTCGTATAAATAAAATAAGTAACCGTTAAGAAAAGTACACCGTTTTCTTTCGCGATGTGTATATGTATATGGTCGAATGACTATAACGATGATAATGTTCTGGTAGAGCCTCAGACTTTCCTTGCTCTCGCTTTCTCGGCTCTTTCTGACTGTGAAGGTTGACTAGGTTCACTGGGTCGCTCCTTTTAGGTCATTCTAGGGAAAGTGCAAAATCTTGCTCGTAATGTCGCAGGGGCGATGGCACGAGCCCAGGATATCGGGGCTCTCAGGCACGGGTAAGTGCTGTAAGGGTCCCTTTTGGACAGGATGAGGTGCTGTGTGTTTTTTTGCAGCCACGATATTTTTTAGTATATGAGCTGAGACAGCGGCAGGTATTTGGTATACCCACCCCACAACTCTCCCGCACTAGCCGAGGTGCTAGCGTGCCGCCCAGTGTCAACGCTGTTCACAGAGTAATAACCTAGACACACGGAACATATCAATGACCATTGGCGGAGCAATGATCATTGCATAGCTCACGTGTTATTGCATCATTGGCGCAATCATCATTCGTTTCGTCATTGCACCAATTACGCTTCCACAAGCTCATTCGTTTGAAATTATTCATTACTTGTCATTCCTTTTGTCGACAAGTGCGCTTTTAGTGGTGAAAGACTGAAAGTTATTGGAAAAATCAGCTGATTTTCCAGCCATCACTGTCAAATGTCATTTGTGAAATTTGCTGATATATTTTTCAAGGTACATTTTGAATATTTTCCAAAACGAATTATTGTAAAAAATTTCTCACATTATGTATTTAATACAAGGCTCGAATCAATTTTTCACAAATTACTTCACAATTCACAGCTTTTAATTTACAAAATTGAGAACTGTCATCTGTCAAATAGAATTAGATCCCGTGTGCTTGCCTTACCAAGCAATGATCATTCGATCAATTACGTAATTGGAGCATTGATCATTCTAGCGTGTTGTGTGTCTAGGGTATAAGCTGTCAGCTGTCATACTTACTCCTTTGCTTCCCTAAAAAGTCATTTCGAGTGTGTGTATACTATTTGTGCGAGTTTGCTAAAGTTTGGAATTTTTATAAAAATAGGCAAAGTAGCACCGGAAAAGAAATAAGTAAACCATCTCCTGTGTATCGTGAAAGCCCCTTGATAAAAGTAATACGCGAATACGTGGAATTGTGGGATTTAATCTTCCACGCACGAAGGGTAAATTTAGGCTACCACTAAGTGCCTGTGAGGAACTAGGAAATAGCTGGGAATCCTATAGGTTGGTGGTGCCCCTGGGATTCCCTCGTAAAAAAGAAGGATTTTAAGGCGAGATCCTGCGGATCTTGTATACATTTTATATTCTCCTATATTCAACTGATCTATTTCTCTGTATCAGGTGCCATATAGCTACGGATTATCAAACGAAGCCCGGCTGGCAAAGAATAGCGAGGTGAGATTCAAAGTATTGCAGAATTTTAAAGACTTTTGCCTGAATTTCACGTCCCAATTGCAGCCCATATAGCATCAAATACTGTCCTTAGCTGTCTACCACGGCATATAATTACAGGGGAGTCCTACATGCTATTGATACGCCTGGGATTCACTCCCTAATTAATGGAACCAAAGGAAATGAACAAGTAATACTTAGAATAAAAGGGGAGGAAAAACATCCCGCTGAAATTGGTGACGGTAACAAAATGAGGTCCGCCCGGCGAGGTTAGTAGCACCCATAATCACCTGTAGAATCCCACTGTATTGTACGAAGACCCATAGATCGAAAATCAACAAGATAAATAAGAAAACTAGTAATCTAAGGAGCTAGCTAACATGTAGGAAGGACGAATCAGGATTGATATTCCCCACATATATAAAATATAATTAATTTGATTTCTAGCGAGTAACTCTAGGAAGCCTCCTCGGGATTCACTCAGCGCAATTTTAACATTTCGGTGAGTACAAAGAATACAAAACACTTTTCCATTTCGTCCTATATATTTATGGCTAGCACAAAAGAAATAAAAATAGTAAGCTATAGCTCCAACCATCAATTTAAAGATTGTTTGGGATCGCCACCGTCCCAGCATTAAGTAATTGAACTTAGGAAACGTTAGTTATGCAGTAGCGTGACACATTCTTTTTTGTACTGAACCTTTTTTGTAAAATTAGTGGTGTATTCACAATATAATACTTATATAGGCTAGATAATAAAATTTTATACGCGTGATGACCTCTAACCAGATGAATGTCCGTACTATAGTCCTATTTTATATTCATCTGAATTCCATTCTGTAGATCTGTTAGACCACAATAGTTTTTTTACAGTTTAGGTCATATCCCTTCATTCTATTTTTCAATTCTAAACAACTAAGTACAAGTTACCAATTTTGCGATAATTTTCAATTTCACCTTCCGGCGGGATGTCGCTAAATAAAATTTGTCTTCAAGGAATGGCCAAGTTATTTGACTGAAGCCTACGTATATCTCTAAATAACTCAGCCGTTCTTGCGTATTCGAGTATTACTCGGGGGTTACACGTAATAGTACAGCTTGCATGCAAGCTGCACTGCCATACTTCTTTCTTTCCTTATTTACCAATACCTTCGTCTTAATTTTTTCTTGAGTTTTTATCGTTTTGCTTCTTCGTTTATTGCTATAATTTTCCAATATACGCAAGACTTTACAATGCCATTTTTTAAATGAACTTGCATGCAAGATTATAACACATCAACCGAACTGCATTCTGCTGTCTAGTTAAAAATCGCGTTGGAAGGGAGGCTTGCATGCAAGCTGTACTATCTCGTGTAATCCCCTGGTTAAATAATAATTTTAAATGAACGAAGGTTGAGGCTTGAGGTCCGATCCCTCGTTATACACGCATACCCACCCCTACACTGTGTGTATCGTCACAAGTATGAAGATAGATCGATCGAATTCATAAACCTAATCCGAACGCTAACCTATTCAATCAAGATAACACTTAACGATATGGGGTGTTAGAAAACTGGCTTTCTCTCCTTTCACTCTCCCGTATCCCTCTCAATAGCAATGGCTGAATAGGTCCGTTCTTCACTAATTTTCAGGTCGCTAATAGGGACATTGCAAAATATTGCCCGCAATGCCTTTGGGTGGATAGGAAGCTGACAAACAGGACAGTCATGTGTGAAGGTAAGTAGAGTAACAGTCCCTTCAACACTAGATGAGGTGCTTGTTTTTGTTTAAAGCGAACATTTTTTGTATATGACCTGTGACAGCGGCAGGATTTGGGCTACCCACTCCACTAACTCTCCCGCAATAGCCGAGGTGCTAGCGTGCTGTCACCCTGCACTTGCAAGGCTAATGCTGACAGACAGGACTCCACGTCCAATCTTGTTCGGGGATGCTAATAACAAGTATCTTTTTGCAATTTTTCCTTTACTACTACATTTTTGCAGAGCATTAACAGGAGATAATTTTCGACTGGCTCGAAGCTCGAGCTCGTAATAAAATTCTGTTAGTCTTAACAACCACCTTGCGATTCTTGGAATTAAGTTTCTCTTTTCTTGTGTGAATTTTAAGGAATTACAATCTGTCACTATTTTCAGATTTTTGTGCAAGAAGTAGTATTTAAACATCTCAAGACTTTCTACAGCATATAACGCCTCCAACATATAGCTGTGATATTTTGCCTCAGACAGGGTTGAAGCGCGACTGAAAAAAGCGACAGGATGCAAAACCTGGTTCTTTTATCTTTGTACAAAGATTCCAGCCAAATCATGATTGCTCGCGTCCGTATATAGCTCATGTTCCAATACTGCATTGAAGTAAGTACTGGCCGTTCTATTAATATGTGCTTTAATTCTTGAAAGGCTTTTTCTGTTTCGTCTGTCCATTGAAATTTGGAATCTTTGCGTAGCAATCCATTGAGCGGTGCAGTAATCAAAGCATAGTCTTTCACAAATCAGCGGAGATAACCAGTCGGACCTAAAAATTCTCTGATTTCTTTAGCTATTTCAGGTTTTTTGTAATTAGCAACGGCTGATCTTTTAAACTTCCCAGGCTGGACAACATTTTGTGAGATGTCATGTCCAAGGAAGTGCAATTTTTCCGTCATAAAACCACATTTTGAGAGTTGAGAGTAATCTTTGCTTCCGCAGCTCTGAAAAGTTTTTCCAAGATTTTAAGGTATTTCTTCATATTCTCGCTTGCGATGAGTACATTGTCCCAATAAGACATTGTGTCTGTGAGATCTGTGCTCAAGTTAAAGGGGGGTGCCGGTTGTGAAAGGATAACTCAAGTTATTTAAATTGAAATATAAAATTCTTTAATTTCATATATTGCTTAGAACTATTATCACAAAAGAATTCAATTCTTACAATTAACCTAGCTTACTACTATATCTCTAAAAATTCAACACTTATACTATCTTAAGCTAACCATTCAACATAAATTCAATGATTCAAAAAAATACTGCCACAGAGATTTGTTCTCCATTTACTTCTGAAAGAAAGAGAAGAAAATCCACAGTTAAATTAATGAAGTAATTCAAAAATAAAAATAGAAGTTTTTTTTGCTGCACGTCTAAGCACGGTAGCAATAATAGAAATAACTAAATTGGCACAAGTATGTTTCTGCAGCAGGAACAAATTCCTGTATTGAACGATTGAATAAAGCAAAAGTAAATTTCTGGAGCAGGAGTAGATTCCTGCTTAGATGTAGAATAAAATTAAAGCAGAAGTAGATTTCTGTACTAGGAGTAGATTCCTACTCAGGTGGGAGATGAAAGATAAGCAGAAGTAGATTTCTGCAGTAGGAGTAAATTCCTACTCAGGTGGGAGATGAAAAATAAGCAGAATTAAATTTCTGCAGTAGGAGTAAATTCCTACTCAGGTGTGGGATGAAATTAATGCAGAAGTAAATTTCTGCAGTAGGAGAAATTCCTACTTATGTGGGAGATGAAAATTAGCAGAATTAAATTTCTGCAGTAGGAGTAAATTCCTACTTAGATGGAAGCATAATTTGGTTTGGATAATTAGGAAAATCAGAGTAAATTCTGATGTGTTCAGATCAAATTCTTAATTGAGAATGGGTGATTCTGCTGCAGCTCGTCGCCTTTTTATAGCCGCCGCAAGCCGCTACGTTTCGGCTTCATGATGGGTTGCCTTGGCAATGCTCGTTCTCAAGGTTTGTTAACTTTGACGGCGGCGTCCCCAGTTACGGCATAATGGACCCTTAAAGTTGCACTGAACTCTGACTGCGGCGACATTTTAACATGTCTATTTGTGATCATGTTATGGTCGTAGCTATTGCATATAGCAATATGCTACATGTAAAATGTTGATGCATGTAAGCTGGCCTTAAAGTAAAACGCAGAATGAACGCACCCGACCGAGAGTAATGCTTCCTCAAGCTCGTGTGACATGTCGGGGAAGAAAAGTAAGAAGAAGGCAATCTTCTCTGTTGTAGTCAAATCGCCTCAAGTGGAACATCGAGGAGAATAAACCAAAAGATTTCGGAAACATCGGCCAGGAAATAAACATTGTAAGTAAATTTAGAATATTTCTCAGCCCCCTCACTGATAAATTTTCCATTAATAGAATTATTTCCATCTATCTGTACAAAATAAGTCCTCCCAAAAGTCGATTAGGAATTCGATAGCTCCTCAATATCAACACAGAAGTAGGAATCGTAGTACATTCAAGATTTCTACAAATATTCTACAAAATATTCTACCAATATTTCTTTCTCAAGGGTGAAATATTTACAGCATACGGACATTTTCAAGAATCAGTACTACATCTAAGACATGCTTTAGAATGTATCCTCAGCATGAGCTAATTTAAAAAAAAAATTCCACGTGATGTAGAGAATCCACCAGCATCACCTTTACATGTGTACACAATTTGCATAATTGCGGTCGGATAATTGCTGTTCTCATAGAGACTGTAACATTTTCAGACAATTCAGAGACCAAGAGTTCTCAAACAGAATTTGAACCAAAAACGCAGCAACATTATGATCGTGCTATGAGAATGAGGGCGCTGAAAGGTTTTTTCTACACGCACCTTTAAGCACAGAAAACGTTAAACGAAGAATATTATTATTAATCTTGATAATATCTTTTTCACATCGTAAATCTAAGTGTGATACTTTGTTTTAGATTCCTATTTCTTTGGATAATGTGAATGCTCTTTTCGCTATATTAATCTGTAGAACTGTTAAAAGCACTCACCTTCTAAGGTGACAAGTTATACTGTGTTTTGGTTAGCTGATGCATTAATCTGTGCATATGCAATGAAAGATGATTTTCACAGCGTTCTCTATAATTATTGCGTCTATTTGATTCGTTTATTGGTACTTCTCAGTGGAATGTGTACTCAAAGTGTCGTCGATTGCCAAAAGAAAAAGGAAAGGAAAACCAATACGTGGGGTCACATAAAATAAATTCGAAGGAGATATTTATATGCCTGGACTGTTGTCAAATTTTTTCAAGAAACGAATAATACTAAGGAAAGTGTGTATCACGTCTATCACATAAAATTGCATATTTTAGATTAAGGTTCTCGATAAATCATATAAGCGATACATTGGGCTGGCTGCCTTTATAATGTTTCTTTTAGCAAGTAAGCAGTGGCATGCGGATCCTCACGGAGGCGCCTCGGCGATGGATCTACCACAATGAATTCCATGTAAGTTGTTGCCACTTGGTTTTTTTTATACATTTAAATTAAGCAAAATGGAAAAAAAAATTCTTTGATCTGTTGCATATACATTTACGGCGTATATAATATTTCATACATGAATCAGATTTATGTTAATAAATTCCTTCGGTAGCTTAGGCGCATAAAAAAAAATAGGGATATATAAAATTTAAGCATTAACTGAACTTTAAGAAAAACAAAAACAAAAATACACATACAATTTAAAAACAAGAAATAATTTTTATTAGATATATTATGAGTATATAATGTCACAAAGTGACTACTTTTATTATTATTATTAATTATTAATTATTATTACTATATAAACATAAAACTTAAGGAACAAAATACCCATACAGTTAATTAAATTGCATAAAACTACAATTTTAAAAGAATACACAACTCGAACGAAATTATATTTAATAAAAAGAAAAAAATGGACAACAACAACGGCAGCAACCACAATAGAAAATATATATCATGAATTAATGCAAGAATTTATAAACCAAATCACTGCTGAATCTGGGTTTTTGTATAACTAATCCGTTAATTCTTCTTAGTATTATTATTATTACAATATAATTAGTATTTCCATTGAAAGTAGGTACGCGCGTATATAATTTAGTTCATTACTATGTATTACCAATATTGGTAGTTAAATGTATCTTAACCATATGACCGAAACGTATCTGAAAAAGAATTGTTACGTGACTGGATTCGCGTTGCATCCAATCAGATAGACTCGTACGAATTGAGATACATTATTGAAGCGTGCTCCATTTTATCTTTATTTTGTTATTCGGAATTTTTCTTTGGTTGAAATTCACGATATAGAGTAACTTATAGCATCTGAAAAGCGTGTTCGAACAACGGAGAAATTAATGAATAAAGTTTGATTTATAACGTAATGGAAATGTAAGCTTTTGTTATTTGTTGTATAGGTCCGCAGTAGTCTCTTTACAGGTCAACAAAGGGACTTTGGACGATTGTGCCACCCAAAGTCAATGGGAGGATGGGGCTTGGCAAGGAAGGCATGCCATCTGCGCCTTCAGTAGAATGTAGGTGAGTGACGTAAAGGTCCCTTCAGGACTGAGTGAGTGCTAGGCTTTTGTATGTAGGCATGAAGAACTTTTGTTGATTATGGTTGGTGACAGCGGCAGGTGGTTTTGGTTTATACTCGAAGTGGCCTTCTGGAGTAACACAGGCTGTCAAGTGCCTGCTATCTTCAGAAATGGGAGTCTGATGATAGCCAGACATTAAATCGGGACTTGTAAATATTTGTTATTTATGGTGCATTTAATGTATCTTCCATATTACCTTCAGAGAAAAATTTAGTGAAATCAACCAAAAATACCCTTTGCATTTGCGCCCATTAAGGAAAGTTGTAAATTTAACCGCGAAAAAATTGTTGAATTGATATTGGTCAGGTAACTATAATAGTTGTCAACATAAACGTGAACGAAATAGCCAATAATGTTGGATTGTCTGACATTATTATTGTTTGTTTACCACTCATGCAACTATTAAGACACTCTTACAATTTTTCATTGTAATTTCACTATATATTCCTAATAACACAAACCATTCAACTACTAAAACTATCATTCGCATTTAGCAAACTATGACTAGTTAAAATACAATTGTGTAGGTATTTACGTAATGAATACTACACTATAAAAGAGATCTTACAATAAACAACATTTTATAATAAGAGAAACTGTTTTATTTTATCTGATTTATTATAAATTAAGTACACAGTTTATTTAACTTTCACATCAAATTATAAATTTGGTTTTCGATATTTGGGTCTTCATAATAATTTCCATTTGGGGAGACATTTACGTGAATCAGAGAACAATAATAATCATTTATGTTCAAAATAAATATAGAACCAATTTCCTTAATTACAGGGAGTGACTGAAAGTGTGTGGAAAAAACTCCAAGATTGTATTTTTCACATATAATTGGTGTTCGGAAATATTTTTAATACTAAAAAACTTGTCTTATCATTTATCTGAAATATTTGTTTGTTGTATTAATTTGCTAAATATTTCATTGTTTAAATTGCTATTGTCATTAACATAATTTCAAGTTGAAATCTATTCTATTTCAAGTAATTATTAATAATTCTCCCCGTATATGCTGTAAAACAACTTCACTCGATCGATTATCCATTGTTTTTTCACATATTTGTGCCAAATTTGCAATCGCAAACTTACTGTGGTCGAGTGAGGTTGGACGGAAAATTTATAAAGACAACGAATTACAATAAAGCGCAAATTACATATCTAAAAGTTTAATTTGTATTTATTTACAACAATTGGAGTATCATTGGCTATATCAATTATCTCGAACAATTTAACTTTTTTAGATAATAGGAAATAGCCTTTTTTATATAATGTCCTTCTAAAAATTATACCGGTTACAGAGAACAGAGATTGACTTTTGTAGTTTTGTAAACTTTTTATATTTTTATAATAAGGTTTATATTTCAATTTATCTTTTGAAGTGAATTTCATATTTTGATTATTTTAGGTAATCCTTTATTACTAAATTTCAAAGAACATTTTATCCCGACAGTGTAAGGTATATTTTTACGTGAGCTAGTACTGTTAGTAAACATTTTAAGTTCACGATGTTTCGATTCAAAGCGTCCTGCTTTTAAAATTATTGTCGGATAACATAGTAAAAAATTATATTTTGGCTTACGTGTTTGTCCAAAAAGTTTTATATAGTGCGAGTGATGTTTTTTGATTTATAATCTAAATAAATTCAATACGATTATCATCAAAATCAATCATCAATGCCAAGTCTACATATTATTTCAATTAATAGTCTTAAGAGCTTCCAATATTTATTATGAGTTGGTACTAAGACTCCTAGAATTAAGGGAAAGAAGTGTCCACATCTCACTATCTGCATATGAAGGCATAAGGAGGCAAGATGTTGTATTTTTATGGCAGGAGATATATTTCCAATGAGGTTCAACGACTATTTTAGTTAATGATGCAGAATCATAGTCACAAAAAAAAACAATTAATTCAGAGAAAGAATTATTGAAATCGGAAAAAAACGAGGCTATAGCGATTTTAGTGCCGCATTCTCAAAAACGCGCTCTAACCTGATGACGTCACGATACACAACACAATTCGCGGTCTAGCGCAGCGCAAGTGTAGTCGCTGCGCCGCCGTGATAGAAAGCGGTCGGGATTGGATTTGTTTTGGATTTATTTCAGAAAATGTCGTCTTATAAATATTATATTGTGCAGACTGGCATCGTGCGTGTTGCGTACCGTGACGTCATCACCAGATTCGCGGACCGTTTTCAATCTCCGTTTTTTTAAACATCAAAAACTTTGTCATTCAAAAAGCAATATACTCAGAAATGTATATTGCTTTTGATGTGATATATTAAATTTGAGTATCTTGTATTAAGATTTTACTTCATTTCTGTTTCTCCACATTAAAAAAGCTGCTTACGGTTATTCAATAGCTCTAAGAATTACAGCTTATCGGATTCAATCAAGTGATATAAAATTTGACACACATCATATTGGCAAATTACTTCAAATTCAACACGCATTACATATATCACAGTAAAATTTTGTAATACATGCAAAGAGTCAATAGTTATTAAATATTGAATATTCCCTTATCCCAGTGAACTTAACTTTCTCCGCGCGTACTTCATTTGAGTTAGCATCTTCATTTGCTATATTTCAAAATTGTTCAGGTAACTCCTCACAACCCGATTTCCTTCGCTTAACTTTTATTAAATATCCACTTACAAACTCAACTCGATTTATACGCTTACTGTCAACATTTTGGCAACTGATGATGCAATGAGAAAAAAATGTTTCTTTCATACTGAGATGGAACATACTTTCTTACTCTTTATACATTGCTTCTTATTGTATCCCAAAATTGAATTTAGGTCCAAATTATCTGCTACAATAAGGGCCAATACGAAGTAAACATTAACGTTTTCTTTGTCAGTTTCTATTGTAATACCGTCTCTTTCTAAATCATTAATCTCTTTAATCAATAGGTGTAAAGATACATCATTTCCATAATATTTATTCTAATGATGAAAAATGGTGGTTAGGAAGAGTAGTGTAAGTAGTGTAGTAATTTATTTCGAAATCATCAAAATAAAGAATTAAAGTTATTAGGGTTTTATTTTTCATGCCGTTAGTCTTAATTTTCCATATTTCACCGTTAATTAGGTTTTGTATTGATTTTGAATTGCCAAGATTTTCCATATTTCTAATTATATCACATGAAAGTTAGGAAGTTCAAAAAACCGTTTTAATTGAAAGTATATTTTGCAATATAACTGGTCGATCCTATATCATTATTTATTTCAAATACTTTAGGTTCGGCGTACCAATTTAATTCTCCCACAGTTTTAGTAAAATTGTAGACAGTCCCAAAGCCTTTAAAGGATCTTCGGAAAACTGTGTAATCTTTTTTATATTATTAATTTCATTGAAAACAATGAAATGAAATTGAAACATTTCATTGTTTTCAATTTGTGAAGCAAGATCATTAATTTCTTTCACTATGTGAATTAATAATTCCTTGGTAATATCGCCATTGATTTCATCAACGTCTACTCTTGTAAAATTCGACTTGCTATGAAGCCTGCTAATGAATTTCAAAGTAGAATCTTCAAAAGATTTATGGAGAGGTTTATATCAATATTCGTTTCTGCTGTTCACCAAACTTTTTTACTTTCAATGTGTGCGTTAATCAACAAACATTATTATGAGAACCACCTTCCAAACTATGTACTTCGTGCCCCTTTTTCAATACTTTCAAAGTCATAACGACAAGTAGAATTATTTATTTCTTTATTTATTTATTTATCACTAGTTGCAATTACATAGATTTGTCTAAATCTAACCTAATTTACAACTAATGTTTAAGGGCCCACGGCTACTAGGCCATCTGGGCAGCTAACTGGGTTTATTACAGTCTTAATTTATAACCTTACATATAACATTACTTTTTTCAACAGTTTGTTAACATATTCGCTTATTTTTAGGTGTTGCGGCTAGGCCTGGCTTATCTAAGTAATTCTAATTGGCTAAAAACTAAGAGGTAAAGAAGAAATAGTAATTGATCCAGGGAGAAGAAGGTAAACAAAAGAAGAAGGAAGAACCAAAACATTAAAGGGAACAAAACTGAACCAAAAAAAAAAAAACAACGGGGACTACAGAAACGGAGCTTAGATTTACTGGTACAATAAGTATGAGGTTTGTTTGTTTAACAATTGTTTTCTCTTGTTTATAATTACATCTTGTTAATATTTTTCTTTTTTCTTTTTTCTTTTTTTTAGGCTACGGTATGTAACAAAATAGGGCAGACCTTACAAGAAGGAACTGGGTAGTTTGCCGAAGTACTAAAAGGGACAATGAATAGTGACCTGCTAAATTTGTGCTTAAACGGGATTACAATTGTGTGTATAGTAATTAGGGTTATAAATAAGCAATAGCATAGGAAAAACTTATGTGTACATCTTTAGCTTTAAGTTATGACATCCTTTGGTGATTTAATTTTTGTTATCTTTAGCAGCTTTAAGTTTTGATGTAACACCATGCAGTTCTATTTGTATAGTTGTCCTCTTTTTATGTTTTCTTATTTATATTAGATCATAATTTTATTTTTACAAAATTCATTTTTTCCTTTCTTTGTATAATTCTAACAAATTCATTTTCTAAGTATCTTTGTTTTCAGCTTTCCTTTTAGCTTGTTGTCTGAGTAAAGAGTCTTACAGCCAGGGCTGATAGGGTTCGTTTGTAGGCAGTTACAGTCTAGTGTCTTTGTTCGCGTTTCGTAAGTAGGTCCTCAGTGCATCGAGTAGTAAGTTCGTGTCCTCCTCCCTGTAGGTGAGGAGTTCTGTTGGAGTTTTTGTAGTCCCGAGTTCGTTAAGTAGTCTTTGTAATTCGATGCACCGCTGCAGAACATGGGTAGCAGTCATTGTCGCGTTCCGGCAGTAATGACAAGCAGGGATCGGCTGTCCGAGAAATAGATGTAGCTTGACTGGCAGGAAATGACCCAGTCTTAGTCTAGCGACCGCAATCATGTTTCGCCTTGGAAGGTCAGGCATCTCTGGTTTGTTTACTTCCTTATGATGGCTAGCTAGGAATGTACCAGATTCGCACCAAGCAGAACTTCTGCTATCATGCTGGGTCTTCCTTAATTGTGCTCTAACCGCCTTGTATCCCGGTGGGTTTATTAGTTCGCGTTGAGAGCGGAGCGCATTCTTTGCGAGCTCGTCAGCTCTGTCGTCTCCTTCTATCCCCACGTGGGCTGGGCACCACACTAATGTTATCCTTCCACAGTGAAGGGAGTTTCTTATGTTTACTGCCAGCGGGTTCGCGTTCTTGAGGTTTAGAATGGCCATGAGCGAGGAAAGGCTGTCCGAGAAGATGGCACAAGTGCCCTCCTGTTTGGAGGCCCATCTGACAGCCTCCCAGACAGCCGTCAGCTCGGCCGTAAAGACATCTGACCACGCTGGCAGTTTATAAGCGCATGGGAGTGCGGGAGTTTGGTACTCTGTCCAGATCGCTATACCTACATCTTCCTCATCCTTTGAGGCGTCCGTATAGATCTTTATGTCAGCTTGTATTCGTTGGTAAGTGTCAGTGTGTAGTCTTATTTTGTTCGTATTGTCTAGGTGTTCGTAGCTCTTTGCATTTAATAAGATTCTTCCTGTAAGGACTCTGCAAGGAGGAACGGTGCGCGTTGGGTTGAGGTGATCGGGATTAAAAGGGATTATTTTAAGGGATTCTGGGATGTTTGTAATGATTCTAGTCAAGCTAGAGCAGGTGCGCTTGGTGGGGATAGGGCTCTGGGATAGGATGTCCACGGTGTAAAGGCGGAGTGGTGTTTGGGAATATGGAGGTTCTTAAAAAATAAGTTGCCAGCGAGCTCGTCTCTTCTTTGCGTGACTGTAGGGAAGCCTGATTCTATGAGGAGACTGTTTATGGGAGTTGTGCGAAGTGCGCTGAGGGCTATCCTGGCGGTGGCGTTTATGGATGCCTGGACTTTGCGGATGTTCGCAACCGTGGTGAAGCCATAGATTGTTATGCAGTAGTCTGCCTTGCCAACTACCAATTGTCTCGCTATTTGTGTAGCCGTCTCTAGCGGAGGCCCAGCATTTCTTCTGTAGATGATCTTTAGCAGGTTATTCCTGCTTCTAATCGATTCTGCAACGATCGCCGAATACTTTGTCCAGTTCAGATTGTGCGAGAAGACAAGTCCAAGGATTTTGAGGTTTTTTAGTAGCGGGATAGAAGCTATGTCACTCTCAAAGGCATTCTGAGAACATTTGCGTCTCCGACAAACGTGTAGAGCTTCTAGCTTGCTGAGTGAGATTTTGGCCCCATTTGTGTCTGCCCAGACTGAGATTGCTCTCAGAGCTCTATTGAGCACGTGGTTGACAAATGGGACCTCACCAGAAGCATAACAGATGATATTGTCAGCGTAGATGTGGTAAAGGAGATTTGGAACCATATCCAAGCTCTCTGACAGAGAGTGGATGAAGACGTTGAAAAGGTGGACCGAGAGGGGCGACCCTTGCGGGAGTCCGTTTTGTAGGGTGCGGACAATGGAGAAATGTCCTCCTGCTCTGACCTTGATCCTTCCTTTTGTCAAAAACGAGTCGACGGTGTCAACAAATCTCTTCCCCATGCTCCATTGTTTCAGCTGTCGGAGAACTGACTTCTTAGGTTCGAGGTCAATTGACAGCACAACAGAATGCTTTCCCCTAGACAGCGCGCATGCCAAGTTATGCTCCTGCCCCTGGAGGAGGGACTGAGTGCCTCTTCCAGGTCTGTAGCTCACAACCTGTGGCAGCAGCAGCTGCTCTAGCTTCCATGACAGTCTGTTGGCCATCAGCTTCTCGAGGATTTTGGATGTTGTGGATAGGAGTGAGATTTGTCTGGTTTCGGATGGGCGTGGAATCTTTTTGGCAGTCTTTGGAAGAGATCTGATCTCTGCAATTTTCCAAGCCTGTGGAAATCTACCTAGATCAAGGACCAGATCATAGAGTCCTTTAGCTCTTTGAAACCATGCTGGTGGAGTCTGTTTAAGCATTCCAAAGGAGATATTGTCCAGACCGGGAGTGGTTCCGTGGAAGTAATTAAGGGTATCCTTAATTTCCTGGTGGGAGAAAGGATCATCAAGGATGTTGGATTGGTGGATATCTCTTGTCCCTGGGCTGGTCTCCCCGCACAAATCTGAGGAGTTTGCAAAGTTTGGGTGTAGTTGGTAATTGCAATAGCTAGTAATGTATGAGGCTAAGGTCTCAGCGATAAGCTTCCGGTCCTGCACAATTTGGTCATCTATCAAAAGGCCTGTGATGCCTGCCTTAGTGGGACGTTCACAAATAGCTCGGACCTTCTGCCAGTTATCCCTCATCGGTGTTTCTGCATTAATGCTATCCGCAAAGTCCTGCCACGCTTGCTTTTTTGCTACCCTGATCTCCCGGCGCATGAGTACGTTTGCCCTGCGATATGCAATGGCATTTGCACTGCTAGGGAGTCTTTTGAACTTCTTCCAGGCCGAGTCCTTGCGGTGGATATACTGTCGGACCTGAGATGTGAGCCACGGGGGCTGAGTTTTGGCGACTGGAGTGTTCAGTGGTATGCTGTTGTTGGCAGCGAATCTTAAGGCCTTTGTTAGTGTAGCTGCCTCCTTGTCTACTATGTGGCTTGGTGGATGTAGCTGAAGGAAATTTGTGACACCAATTCTGAACTTATCCCAGTCCGCACGGCTTTCCACGTACCTAGGTATGTGTGCCCTGCCTGGAAGAAGAATAGAATTATATTTTAAGTATATTTTGTACGCCTTTAATGATTGAAAACTATGCAGAATATGTCAGCTGCCCCTAACGGATAGAAAATGAAATGTGTGGTAAGTTCTTCTAAAGAATATTTTTTATGAATAGAGGTCTTTCTTTGTACGCATTTAAAACATGGAAACATTTCGATTTAAAATTATAATAGGAAAATTAAAAGAAAATTCTACATTTATTATGAAATTCAAATAAGTATTTTTTTGTTAATAATAGTAGTTTTTATAAAATTCAAAAGAAATGCGTTTCAAAATAATATCTTGATAGTTCTATGATGAGGTAGGGTCACTTAAAAGACAGAGCAAGTTTGAAGAAAGGTTATCTTCTGGCAAATACACGTCATAAACGAAGTTCTGTACAAAGGTCCAAATTTTTTTACAAGGATCAGGATATTTTAAATTAAGCACAGGAAATGTTTTAAATCCACAGTCTAGCGCACATAAAAAATTGTTAAATTTATATTTTATGTTAGCACACGGTCAAAAATCGTGGAATAAATTCTACACATTTTTGGATTGCATATATAACCACACCAAAAATGTATTAAAATTTAATAGTCTTATTGTATTATATTTTCGTTTTAATATTTTTATGTATTAAAATTCAATTCATGTGAGGTAAAAAGTTTAATTTTCGAATATTACAATTAAAGTCATATTTTTCTTAAAAATAAATACACATATATCGAAACGTAATCCATCAAAGTGGGGAAGGTTTAAATCCAGACACTGAATTAAAACTTAAATCAGGGTGGGGTGGAAAATGTGGGATGTAATTTATAAAGAAATAAAAGAAATAGATTTTTAATAATTAAAATTTTATTTTTGTAGGTATATTTTGCTTACTGAGCTTTTAAAATAATAAAATACAGAAATTTAAAAAACAACAACATTCGCATGATTTTTAAATTAACTACCTTTTCGTTTTCACCTTTTAATAATTCAAAATTAAAATATAACTTAAAACTGTTCATATCTTTGGATTTACATTGAAAGCTTATACTACAAATTATCAAGAGTGATTAAACTATTGATTTTATTGTCTCGAACAATTTCGAAGCACTTTAAACTTTCACTAAATCGCTTTGTTCTATAAAATTCACACAAAATATAATAATTATGTGTTACAAAGTATATATTCTTAATTAAACCAAACTTCAGAAAATACATGTATAAAAAAGGAATTATTTGAGAGAACTACATCTAATTGCGACAGACAGACAGACATGACTGTCTTGCAAATCAATTATTTTTAGTTCGACGTATTTAGTAACATTTGATTTCTGGAATTTTATTTTAATTATTAATTCCGGTAGACATTTACTTTCAATGTGCCTTTATGATGCAAGAAATATGATGCCCGTTCACACTAAATTGTTATTATACGGCGATTTATATGAATAACTTGTCTCCATTAGACAACAACATATTTGTGTAAACAAAGAATGCAGTCAATTCACATTAAATATTTAACCGCAACGCGTTACTTTTAATAATTTTGAAATTATAAATAAGAATGTTTGCAATATATTTTAATCTAAAAGGGGTATAATTAAAGCCAATCGATTATAAATGGCAATGCTTAATAATATATAGTTTTTTTGTCACATACACATTAAGTTGTAAATCTTAATATAATGCAGCTTAGACTTTAGTTCATATTATCTGCTAATCTTTGCAAAATAAGAAAGTGAATTATTGAAATAATATATAAATTTGAATAAGAGGAAGATTAAACGGATTTTTTAAGTAAAAAGTATTCAAATCAAATAAAAATGTATGTAATAATTTAGTAATATTTAAGAAAGATTAAAATTTACCATTATCCAGTGTATAAAACATTGCTTCAATCCATAAGAAAGATTAAAAAATATCCGCAAATTTTTGACCGTGCATATTGCAAATGAAACTCTTCAGAATCTTAAAGTTCATTACCCACTGCGATTATAATGGGCTAACATGTTTCTTCTCTGCTTAAAAAAGTGGTTTGTAAACCTTCAATTTCATTATCAATGTTACTTTGTGTTGCCGGCAAAAGTAAAAAATAGTCCTGGGAATCCTTTATTGTGAACTTAGAAATTATTACTTTCCCGGTATCCATCCTGTTGTGTGTTATATGTGGAGGTATTATTGCTGTAGTAATTGCGTAGTTATTGGATTAGATTCATCTAGTGGTAAAGAACTTTTATCGCACCCAAGTGAGTTCAGTTTTGAAAGAAATTCCAGATTATGTTTGTCTTTAATCTTATTATTTAAGATACATATTAGATATTTTAAAATTGAAGTCTTTCCATTTACGAAATAGACCATATCCTTTCTCGCCGTAAATATATATTAATAAATAATTTTTTTTATGTAAATAAGCTCTTTATTTGTTGGATCTCTGGCTCTTTTCAATATTCCTTAAACATAGAAGGCAAAAGGCTCTAAAGGGGGTATATAAAAACAACAGAAAATACACTAACTTACCTAAAAAATAACAAACATAACAGTCAATAGGGATAACAACAAAAACTAGACACTAACGGGTAAAAGAACATAAAAATTAACACAATGTTCTCAAAAGAGAAAATATAAACGGATACAAAAATTTTCAAAAAGACCTAGAAGATAGAAAACAATAAACTTACGTCCCAATTTTGACAATTGGGTAAGTGGCAGTTCCCATATTTCCAAAATAATCTAATAAAAATATTTACCTAAACGAACGAATTTTCAACAAAAATTTTTGTAATTTAGCACCGAGACCGAAACCGAATTAAAAATACATAACCAAACGAACGATAAATTTACGCAATACCGTTACAGAAGCCCGCGAAAGCAGCCTGTAGTATTATAGACCTCTAAAAACTGCCCTCATCATCCCTCCAGCTTGGCATCTCTAATAGCGTGCTTGTCCTTCCCACAACACTTGTAACGATTCCTAAGCGGGGCGAAACCCCGTGGACTAGTGTTACAAATGCTGTGGCCTGTCATCACCAGGGAAAGATAAGAGCTCCGACCAGCACCGACGATAGTGGTTGCCATGTGCAGTTGAATGTGTCTGTATTCGTTGCCATATATTCAAGACGTAAACGTTTCTTCAATCTGTCAACGAAGTGGCGCTTAAGTGCTTGTGCGTGGTGTTGTGGGTCAGTGTTCTGATTCCCATCTTCGACTCTCACGTAGTACAAGTGATTTGTAGATTTGGCCAGTGTCAACACAAAGCTAATCAAACAATTTACTCGACTACAGACTTTTGGTCCCCATAGAAACGATGTCCTTCCTAGCAATGCCGAAATTCGGGTGGATCAACTGACACATACCGCGCACGAGATCCATTAGACCTTGCAAAGCTGCACAAGTGAAGAACCTGTGAAACAGGGTGCCTTCACCAGCACAAACTGTGCAAATCCTCTGAATCCGCCGGCCAATATGTGACAACTAATTAGGATGCACAAGACTGTGATGCAGCAATTTGAATGCTACATCAGCATCTTTGTAATTAGAAGGATAACTGTAGACTACTGTGCAAGTTATCCCTCCTCCCATCACGCCCATATTCACCCCGAGGTGTGTTCGCCATCTATTGTATCCTGTATACTCCGGAGGTCTTATTGACATAAGCACGTCACAGAGCACACGTGTTGTAAGTGTGCTAAAAGGTGTGTGAGGTGGTCTGATCAGAACAAAAGCATTTTCCAACTTAGTGCCAGGGAAACTGGTCCCAAGTTGGCGAAATCTCTCCCGTACAGAAGCAGCCAGGTCATGTAGTTGTGCAGTGTTAGTGTTTATTCGACAGTTTCCAGAGATATCAATAATATCTCCGAGAACTGTCAGTGTATGCGTGTCAGCTTTAAAACCCCGAGCATTACTGAACACTGAATCTATTAATTCAGGATTAAACCTGATTGAAATAGACGCGAATTGCGTGTACCGTAGAGAATTCCACTTAAGGTGAAATGCTGGCCTGATTCTGCCCCAGGTCTGAATCGTTGAGATTAGATCCTAAGGCCAGTCACGAGGATAGGGTGGTCGAACAGAGAGTAGGTAGTAATACTCCCCTATGCCTATCCCTCCCTGTACATTCACCCACAGTTGAGAAATCAAGGTGTCTCTCTGGCAAAACACTCTTTAGAATGCACGCACTTGGAGACACCTTGATTTCACAACCAAGTTAGTGAGACCTAAACCACCCATCTTGACTGGCAGAGAGAGCGTGCTTTCAGCAACCCATCGTCTTCCGCACCAAAAGGCGTCTATCGCTTTTGCTTGAGGAAGACCTACGAAGCCTTCATCAAACGTCTCAGACTTTACCAGATGAACGATGGACGAGATAATCAAATAGTTTATCACGACTGGCCTACCCATTAAGGATAATGGAAACAGTCGACTACGCCATGCGTTTACAGCTCTAGAGGGTTTCTCTAGAGCGATGCAGCTATTATTTGATTTGCTCTCGCGTCCGATATACACACCTAAATACTTCAGGCAAGTATTAGTCCAGTGGATGTTCAGTGGAGTATCTGTACGATCTCTCCATCTTCCACACCACAAGCCTTGACATTTACAAAGGTTGATTTTAGGGCCCGTTATAGGCTCGAACTGTTCGAAAACAGCACGAGCGACTGGAAAAGCTTCATATTTTGTCACGAAAATAGAAACGTCATCCGCATACGCCCACATACGAGGCCCCACATTGGCGTATGGCAGCCGAACTGAATACTGTCCGAGCATTTGACGAAGATTCACCAGTAGGAGACAATGGACAGCCCTGTCTGATACCTCGATGAAACGAGATAGGAGTCAGAACTTGTCCTTGATGCTTAATCAAAATCGCTGAATCTCTATACAGTTTCCCGATGATATCGAGCCACCTGGGCGGAAACCCAAATGCCTCGAGAGCAGTCAAGAGATACTCGTGCGAGACGCTATCAAAAGCCTTTTGTTGGTCTAATGAAATCATGGCCATTTGTGTACCTGTCTGTTCATGGTAAGTAGTTGTTCTATGGGGATTCTGGCGCACTTTTTTAAGCCTCCAGGATTTCGCCATAGATGGCGCCACCGTCGCTAGGTGCTTTGAGTCCATACTAAATGTAGGTTTGTGTCTTGGCTCTATTAGTTTGTGCCTTGGATGCACCGTTGTGTCTTGGGTGCACCATTGAGTCTCGACTGCGCCCTAGCGGGATTAATCGGTACTACCGGGATGTGTGGTTTGTGCCTTGGATACACCATTGTGCCTTGGATGCACCACTGTGCCTTGGATGCACCACTGTATCTTGGGTGCACCATTGAGTCTTGGATGTTGGGGATACACGGATCACTTTGGGGATACGAGATCACTTTCAGCACTGTCCAGCATAGGGAAATAGCATAGGATTTCGATTTTGTTGCTGGAGTTCGCTTATTTTTCATCTCGAATTTTGGGGATACGAGATCATTTTGGGAATACGAGATCACTTTCAGCACTCTTCAGCATAGGGAAATAGCATAGGTTTTCAATTTTTTTCTGGAGTTCGCTTATTTTTCATCTCGGACTCGTAGCCTCTAAGTTGACATTAAGTTTTTCATCTCGATTTTTGGGGATACGAGATCACTTTGGGGATACGAGATCACTTTCAGCACTCTCCAGCATAGGGAAATAGCATAGGATTTCGATTTTGTTGCTGGAGTTCGCTTATTTTTCATCTCGAATTTTGGGGATACGAGATCATTTTGGGGATACGAGATCACTTTCAGCACTCTTCAGCATAGGGAAATAGCATAGGTTGTCACTTTTTTTCTGGAGTTCGCTTATTTTTCATCTCGGACTCCTAGCCTCTAAGTTGACATTAAGTTTTTCATCTCGAGTTTTGGGGATACGAGATCACTTTGGGGATACGAGATCACTTTCAGCACTCTCCAGCATAGGGAAATAGCATAGGATTGCGATTTTGTTGCTGGAGTTCGCTTATTTTTCATCTCGAATTTTGAGGATACGAGATCATTTTGGGGATACGAGATCACTTTCAGCACTCTCCAGCATAGGGAAATAGCATAGGATTTCGATCTTGTTGCTGGAGTTCGCTTATTTTTCATCTCGGACTCGTGGCCTCTAAGTTGACATTAAGTTTTTCATCTCCAGTTTTGGGGATACGAGAACACTTTCAGCACTCTCCAGCATAAGGAAATAGCATAGGATTTCGATTTTGTTGCTGGAGTTCGCTTAATTTTCATCTCGAATTTTGGGGACCCGAGATCATTTTGGGGATACGAGATCACTTTCAGCATTCTCCAGCATAGGGAAATAGCATAGGATTTCGATTTTGTTGCTGGAGTTCGCTTATTTTTCATCTCGAATTTTGGGGATACGAGATCATTTTGGGGATACGAGATCACTTTCAGCACTTTCCAGCATAGGGAAATAGCATAGGATTTCGATCTTGTTGCTGGAGTTCGCTTATTTTTCATCTCGGACTCGTAGCCTCTAAGTTGACATTAAGTTTTTCATCTCGAGTTTTGGGGATACGAGATCAATTTGGGGATACGAGATCACTCTTAGCACTCTCCAGCATAGGAAAATAGCATAGGTCTTTGATCTTGTTTCTGGAGCTCGCTTATTTTTCATCTCAGAGATCGTAGCTATAAATATTTGTGGTGGGAATCTGTATGGGTGGAGGTTGCTGGTTAAGTTTGATCTGGTCTTGGAGGCTACAATTTGACCTTGAGGTGCCCATCTCCTGTGTCTGGGTGCTGGGGGTTGGCTGAGAGCTTTATTGGCAATATATAATACTATGACTAGGACTGCCTGAGGTGTCTTGGACTGGGCTATGTTACCTGTACCAAGGCTTGGGTAGAATGTGTATTAAGTAATGATGTGAAATACCCTAACCGAATTTATATCGGGGCTGTATACTTCTCAGCTTGAGTTTGGTTTTAGCTGTTTACTTTAGTATGAGTGCCTGTGGTATGTTGGGCTGGGCTACTTGGTGGCTGAGGAAACGTTATCTAAGGCGTGGGTGGATGTGTGCAGCTGTGTATTTATGCAGATAATAAATGTGAAATTCCCTTAGAAAATTAGTGTAATAAGTATTAATACTAATTCATATTTTTGTTCATGTCAATAGTATTAGTACTAGGGGTAAAATTTTCATCAGAAATCCTCTACGCGAGATATGAGCGATCTTACCTTCTCAGGTGTAATTAATATTAGTAGCTGAAAAACAAAAAAACAACAACAACAACTGTAATCGAAGTTGTGGATTAAAAATTTGATGATCTTAATCTGTAGGTGTCTTTTATAAACATTGCACCATGTGATGATATATCTAAAAATAGATCAGGCAAAGGTGATTGGAGCGAATGTTGGTAGATATGTTCACTTAGATAAGTAATGGAAATTAGTAAATGCCTAATTTTGCTCTTCAGGTGGAATGCTTCTAATTTGATTCCTTGCATAAACAAATTCGCACAGTCCAGTAAAGTAAACAAATTCGCGCTCGAATAATGTAAACAAATTCACACAGCAGCCGAGTAAAGTAAACAAATTGAGTGATTTATATTTTTTAATGTAAGATTCCCAATTACTTTAGCTGAAAACAACAACTGATATTAATCTGTAGGATATGATGTCTTGGATGAGTAGTGGAAGTTATAATTGAAAATTTCTTTTGCTGAAAAAAAAAACAACAACAACTATAACGTCAGTTGTGGTCTGTAGGTGTCTTTTATATGATCATGTTATGATATTCGATGTGTAAAAATAAATGACGGCTGCTTGAGATGGTACGACACATGAAATCATTAGAGGTAATGGAAATTAAAGCATTAGAAAAGGTGGCCAGGCGGCTGGTAATTTGATATCTTGCGTAAACAAATACGTCCGAGTAAAGCAGACAAATTGAGCGATTAATGTCTTTTTTGTATCTAGGAGTTTGTATTGAAAAGTCTTACATTTTATGACGAATTGTTTTTTATTATCAATAAAATTTCTCAATCAGTCACGCTGTTATGAGATTTGATTGACCTCGATATCATAGTTCACATGAAGCTGATAAGAATATGATAATTTTATCTTCATACTATTGAAGTGATCACATTATTTTCTTACCATTAGGTTGAGAGTGGGTTTAATTAAATGTTTTGATGAAAGAAGGTGGTGTTAGGATATCAATGTAGTCGTAGTATGATATCTTGTCTTAGATGAGTAGTGGAAGTTGTTTGGGAGCTGTGATCACAGTCGAATAATGTAAACAAATTCGCACAGCAGCCGAGTAAAGTAAACAAATTGAGTGATTTATGTTTTTTAATGTAAGATTCCCAATTTCTTTAGCAGAAAACAACAACAACAACAACTGATATTAATCTATAGGATATGATGTCTTAGATGAGTAGTGGAACTTATAATTGAAAAATTTCTTTTGCTGAAAAAAAGCAACAACAACAACTATAACGTAAGTTGTGGATTAAAAATCTTTTATAAACAAGAGTGATCATGCTATGATATTCGATGTCTAAAAATAGATCACGGCTGCTTGGCATGTTAAGAAACATGAAGTAATGGAAATTAAAGTCTTATCAAAAAATTTTCGATGTAGGGATGTATGTATTGCAAAGTCTTAGGTTTTATGAAAAAAATGTTTTTTTATTTTCAATAAAATTTCTTTTTGGGTGGGTTAAATTTAAAACTTTGATGACCTATGATATCAATGTGAGGTGATACTAATATAGTATGATATGGTTGCTTAGATGAGTAGTGAAAGTTGTACGGGTACAGTAAAAGACTTCTCATCAAATTTTTGGTGATAAGGTGTAATGGCATGACCAGTGTTGCCACACGAAATCTTTCTAGAGTACCTTGTTAGCCTAGCCTGAAAGTGTCCATAGTGAAGATCGTAGTAGGGGGTTTAGAGTAGGAACTGTAAGTTATGTATTAAGTTAAAAGTTTTGATGTATGGAACTTGGTATTTATCTCCTCGAAATGGTGTTGTACGAGTATCAGGAAGGTCGGAAAAAAATTGATAATGCTTCAAGTTCAATAGTGAAGACCTCGATGTTGAGAGTGGGTATTTGGAATTATATAATTCTAGTAGGATATGGAAATATTATTTATTCATCTTTAAATCTTACCATGAAAGTAGGTTGGGAGTTGATTAAATTAAAAGTTTTAATGAAAGAAGGTTGAGTTATTATATTAATATAGTATAATATGTTGCCTTAGATGAGTACTTGAGAGCTGTGCGTAATATGTGGAATATGTTGTAGATGAGTAGTGAAAGTTGAAAATATAAGATTTCCAATTTCTCTACTGAAAAACAACAACAACTGTAAATAATATATACCAAATCAATTTTTCACACAATATTTATCCACATCAAATTCATTATTTATTTTTATATCTTAAGTTATAAACTTTTTCTCTGTATTTCACATCCAAAAAGCGATCCAGAGCAAATGTCTGTGTTAGGCTATGAGAGTTCGGCAGCAAAATCCCATGATATTTCTTATCATCTGTCTTGCTCTAACACATTAGGAAGCTTTAGTGAACATCTCACTCGGGACTTGGTGATATACTTCCTAGCTGTGGATATGTATGTATGCAACACTGAGATGAATTAATGTAATGTTGTGTAGTGTAAAAGAAAAACTTTCATGGGTGATATGGGGATTGAATCGATGTATGTTATGCACTAGATTGGTGGTATATGTCCTTATGTGATTGAAGCAAAATAGTTTCACGACTACCTTACCAAGATTTAAATATAGTTGAAATTCATAAAAATGTTGAATCGATGTCAAGAACATGTTAATACTTGTTTTGAGCACGAGCAGTGGAAATCGTGATCATTGCAGCATGTTATGAAATTCAATATCTAAAAATATACCACATCAAGGTTATTGGAGTGGAGAAGTGTTAGATATCAGCATGACGTCATCTTGGTTTTGCTGTTTTCAAGTGCAGCACCTAAATAAGTTTTTTTAGCAGGGAAGTTGTAGATATCAGCATCAATCGAATTTCACAACATAACATCACCATGAACAGATTCTAGAAGATGTCAGTGGGGGTTCTTGGTTACAAAGCTTTTACAGGATTCGAGTACAAACGCCATTTCTTGAGTAAAGTTCCCTAGCGTCATTAGCCGGTACTACCAGCATGCCTTGCTTTTGCTGTTTTTCTTTTATTTGCGGAGAAGTTGTAGATATCAGCATGCGCCTAGGCTTTTACAGGATTCGAGTGCAAACACCATTTCTTGGGTAAGGTTCCCTAGTGGCATTAGTCGGTACTACCAACTGCCATGGTTTTGCTGTTTGCTTTTATAAAAATGACTAAAATGACTATCAGAACCAGCTTAACACAAGCTCGCTGCATGGACACGTTTAATAAATAAACGTCTCAACAATACATGCGTTTCATCACTTAGTCGGTGTTAGTATTAGTATGTTACCCTAAGCATAGACCAAACACCAGATGAAATGTCATGCAATGCGACATAGAACAAAAAGTTAAAAAATTAAAATAAATTTAACAAAAGATTAAATATTATATAGACGTTTTTTTAAGACATGCTTAAAGTCGTCAACAACAAAAGCCAAATTATTAACATTAATGCACATGCGATTAATAGGTTCATACATGCCAAAGTTAGACCTTGAGGAGTTGACATGCAACAGAGGTAGCTTTCCCAAATTGTGCCTATTATCACGGAAAGAGATTTTGTCAAGTAATAACGGGGAATCAGCATTCGCGTTTAAGAGTTGGTGAACAAAAATTACATCGGCAACCATGCGACGTTTCTCAAGCGAATGCATATTCAAGAGCTGCAAGCGATCCTCATAGGGTGGAAGAATCAATGAGTTATGCCAAGGTAGGTCCCTAAGAGCAAAGCGCAGGAAGTTTCGCTGAACAGACTCGATACGTAATGTTATGGAGGGATTCGAGAACTCTCGGGACCAACGTTTTATAAAGCCCAGCATAGAACTACTCTTAGATACCATGTGGTTTATGTGAGAGTTAAAATTCAATCTATGGTCACATTTGACACCCAAATCACAGACAGAATTAACGCGGCGAATCGAGGAAGCCGAGAACCCATAGACATAAGAGATAGGATTCAGATTCCTGTGGAAAGTCATCACCTCACATTTGTCGATATTGAGTACCAAATTATTGCTTTTGCACCAATCATAAAATTTGTGGAGGTCATCCTGTATCAGTTGACAATCATTAAAAGATTTAATCTGAGCGAAAAGTTTAATGTCATCAGCATATATTAAGACTTTGCAGTGCTTCACTACGGAGACAATATCGTCAATAGATAGAATAAATAGCAACGGGCCCAAATGACTCCCTTGAGGTACGCCAGACGAAGCTTTCAAGACTCTAGAAATGGAATGGCGGAAATAGATTTGGTATGTTCTGTTATATAGATATGACTCCGTCCATTTTAGGAACGTTGTGGGAAACCCATACTTTTCCATTTTGAACAGTATCACGGAGTGAGATAGTTTGTCGAAAGCTTTACTAAAGTCTGTGTAAATACAATCTGTCTGGTTGCCTTTTACAAACCCGTGAATGGTATCAGAGACAAATTCCAATAAGTTAGTGGTTGTAGACCGACCCGAAACAAACCCATGTTGGTTTGAAGAGAGCAAATTCTTGCAGATTATTTATTGATAACGGAGAGTAGATTATAGATTCAAATAACTTGGGCATGCAAGATAATTTTGCAATAGGCCTATAGTTAGAGATTTCTTTTTTACTGCCTTTTTTGTAGACAGGTATGATAAAAGAATTTTTCCATAGCTGAGGAAAACAACCACTATCGAGCGATTTTTGGAAAATAATTCTCAGCGGGGTTGCCAGGGAGAGGCAACATGACTTAAAAAAGGCTGGAGGGATCCCACCAGGACCCGTTGTAAAGTCATTTGGAAGCCTATTAATATGATCAAGTATATCCTCTTCTGAAATTGGAGGGATAGTGAATGAAACGTTATGAGAGTCGTTCATATGACTGAAGTTGCTACTTTGAGGTTGAAAATTTGACGAAACAAAGGCATTGTCAAAAAAAGAAGCAAACATATCGCAAATCTCAGACGAATCATCACTAGCAGAATCCTTGTACCTCATGGTATTGGGGTATTTGTCCGTTTTTTTCTTCATGTTAATAAACTTAAAAAAGTTACGTGGGTCACTAAATAATTTCGCAGGCATACTTTGAATATACTCGTCATAGAGTGAAGAGGAAAGATCTTTGAACTCATTATATGATGTGAGGAAGTTGTTGTGACTTATAATGTTCTTGTCGCTCATATAACTTTCCCACAATTTATTCTTTTTATTTTTTAGACGCTTCAGTTCTTTATTGAACCATGGTGGACACGTTTTAGAGAGCCGCTGACGCTCGCGGGGAACGTGAGAGGAAAACAAATCGAAAAGAATTATATAAAATTTAGAAACGTCTTCGTCAACATTATTGCCAGCCAGTAATGTGTTAAAGTCAATAGATGTAAGTGTACTGGAAAGTTCCGAAAAGTCAGCCTTTCCAAAATTGAAAAAGTATTCTGTTTCGTCACAATTTGTAAAGTTTTCAGTTTCATAGCAATATGTAATTAGTATGGGGGGTGATAATTGTCAAGAGTAGACATTATAACTGGGCCAGGTTCAACTAATAAGTTACCCGTGTCAGTAGAAAATACCAGATCTAACTGCCTACCCATGTCATTCTTAACATTACTGATTTGACTGAGACCAAGAGATGAAATAGTGTCCAGAAAGAGTGATTCTCTTATTGTCAAGTTATTAAGTGGGAGATAGTCTTCGTTATCATCGTTTAATACCCATTGTATATTGGGTAAGTTAAAGTCACCAATAAGTAGTAATTCGTCAAGAGGCTCCATCTTACCATGGATAAAATTAGAAGTTGAAATGAGCAGGTCGTATAAATTTTGAACTTGTCATCAACAATATTTATACAATCTGGAGGAATATAACAACAAAGTATATATAAGTCGTGTCTTAAGAGAGACAGCTTAAGAACTATAAGTTCGGTGTCAAGAGAGTTGGAAAAACTGGGAACCACAATTTGGGTGCAATTGAAATGGTTTTTACATGCGAGGAGTACGCCACCTCCGCGAGCTTAAGAGTCAATATATTTATCTTTCCTAAAAATTTGGTAAGAATTGTCAAAGATTTCGGCATCGCGAAAGCCATGATGCAACCAAGTTTCAGTGAAAGCAACTATATCAAAACAAGTTGCAGTAGAGGATTTGAAGATATTAACAGTTTTTGTCCGAATCCCCCTTACATTTTGATAGTAAAGGGAAATCGACTTCAGTTTTTTGGAACAACATTGCTTGTCTTGGATGTATTTCTGGGATGGCGCTAAGAAGGCACAAATAATTTAGTAAAGGCTCCGGAGGGCCAAAATAAGGGATCCAATAACCGGTCCCGCAGATCCGCTGAAACAGTTAGGACAAAGGATGCAACCGGTTTAGAGGATTTACTAATCTTACGACACGAAATACTCTCCGCTGCAACATTTCTGGACCTTAGATATTTCAATATGTCCTCACACAACGTTTCAGGAGAGAAACGGGTGACGAAAATACTCGAAGGTTTTGGTACTGTTCTCAAAGAGGGACCAATAACACTTCCAAACGAGGACACAGGTGAAGCAACATTCATAGCTGTGGAATTAGATGCAGGTGCACGCGAGAATTGACGCACAGCGTTTCCTGAGGCGACATCAGTCGAGGTACCCGGACTGATATTGGTAGCGGAAAGGTGCAAATTAGGTCGCTTTCCATGGCGCGACTGGCGCTTACGACGAGGCTTAGAAGCAGGTAGGATAGGTGGCACATCAGTTCCTCTATTTGGAGCAGAAGTCCTTATATCGAGGCTGTATTCTTTAACAATTCAGCATTATTAGTTAGAGCATTATTAACATTGATATTATTAAGAGAGGTAGACGGCGAATTATCATTAAGCACAATGATATCGTTAAGGGGCGAAACCGGCGAGTTACCAATAGACCCATTATTTGGAGTAAGCACTGCATTGAGTTCACTGCGTAAATCAGAGCAGCAAGTGGTGGGAGGCGGTGGATTATATTGGGTAGCGGGCCGCAACTTTATTTCATCAGGTATGTCCCCAATTAAAATTTTTGCAACAGATACCTCATCAGCAAGCTTTACAAGAATGGAATTGTACTCGGATTTAGAAGATGTATCCTGAAAGATGTTTTCAATCGAATGTGGAATATCGTTGATGTATGTTTTTAAATCCGACAGATGATTATTTAATGACGACGAGATCATCTCATCTCATAATGTTTCGAATCTGTAGCACAATCCATGAATTTGCACGCGAGGGAATCGAAGAGCTTGCATATCTTCTCGTCAAGCGAGGAAGTTGTAGATATCAAGTGTGACGTCATCTTGGCTCTTGCTGTTTACAGGTGCTGCACCTAAATAAGTTTTATTAGCGGGGAAGTTGTAGATATCAACATCATTCGAATTTCTCAACATGAAATCAGCTTGGTTTGATGTTTTCTTAGCATTATTATTATTATTATTATTATTGGGCTTAGGGGGTGTGTGTATTGATCTTTCGAGTGTAAACTCCATTTCTTGAGTAAGGCTCCCTAGCAGCATTAGCCGGTACTACTTATGTTGTTCATCTCGGACTTGGGGATACGAGATCACTTTGGGGATATGAGATCACATTCAGCACTCTCTAGCAAAGGGAAATAGAATAGGTCTTTGATTTTGTTTCTGTAGCTCGTTAATTTTTATCTCGAGTCTTGGGGATACGAGATCACTTTTAGCACTCTCCAGCATAGGCAAGTAGCATAAGTTTCCGATTTTGTTTCTGGAGCTCGTTTATTTTTCATATCGAGTCTTGAGGATACGAGATCACTTTGGGGATACGCATGATATAGATTAAAAGTGATACCTATGGATTACATAAGGAAAGTAGTTTGACTTAATCTGCAAACAACAAAATTTGCTTGAAAGCGACACCCGATGTGAGCAATAATCATTCTTGCCTCAATTATCACTCTTAAGCGACGTGTGCCGGAAAAAATATATTAGGTATAGTCTAAAATATTCATTGTAAATAAAAATTGTATTATGGTTATAATGCCATTTATTGAAATAATTTGTTTTAATTACATTATAGTTTAAATCGATAGTCTTTTTTTCTTTAGTTCAGGAAAACCAAGATTTCAAAGATATAGACTGATCCTTATGCCTTTAAACCAAGATGGCTTTAGAAAATTCCTTGTGCACCATTTTCATAAATAACATCTCTCCGTCTTTATTTTTTGCGATCTTTGTTGGAATATCCTGATTTTTCGAGCTGTTGGTAGTGGACAGTCGACTCGTTTTTGGATGAAAAACTTTCTTCTTTATATCTAGAAAGCATCGATTTCATAGATGTAGACTGAGCCTTATATGAATATTCCTTCATCTAAGATCTATCGCATATATACAATCTAGCCTTATGTTTTGAAATTTGTTTCCATGCAAGCCGTGAAAGATTTTTAATCCAGCAGAAATGAAACCTGTTATTACTTTCATCATAATCATCATCATCATCATCATCCTGCTCATAATTATTTTGTATCATTAATAGATTCACATGTCGCTTCATCTTGTGTTTCGTTGGTCTAACTAGAACAGTGGTGAAGGAACGCTCTTTCTTTAGGATGAACACGTTTATTGATATATCGTTCTGGTCCTCAAATTGTTTAATCTGTTCAAGCGTCATAGGAAATGTTATTCCAGTTAAATTTAGCACAGTCGAATAATGTGGATATGACGATATCCTGGAGGAGTTAATATTTCCAGGGCATAGTGCTGATGTCACGGCCCAAACGAAGCATGCTTTATCAATATTTTTTACATTAATGCAAGCTTGCTTTAAAGCAATCTCCTTCGGTAGAGGTATGTACGAAGATCCTCGGTGCTGTTCAAATTTGTTGATATGTACTGGTAAATGTATAATGGAGTCCAATGTCCAGCCGCTATCTTTTTCTCGAAACTCATCCAGCTGAGTGAGTATTGAATCCAAAATGTTAACTTTATACCACTCATTTAAATTATCGTCTACATTGATTGGAGCAGTTCTTGCTTGTATATATTTAATATCTTTTATAACTTCATTGTCACCGATATCTTTAGCAAAATCATCACACAACTTTGTATTAACTTTAATATTGAGATGGCGTTTTAAAATATTCTTAATACGGCGTATAAATAAATCACCAGCATCCTGCATAAATAGCTTAGGATTTGTATGGTTTATATTTACAATAATTCCAGCTCTAATTCTGTTTGTGAATACTGATCTTATTTCCTCCCACTGTACAAAATCACTTTTTTTTACACGCTGAGTAATTCTTCCACCTCGACTGGTGGCTTTCAATAACACTCTCGGCGAGTTAGTCTGTCCAATACAGCTCTCTATATGCCGTTTTGTACCACTCTTTTTACTAAAAAAACTTTCATTTATTAGCGCGGTTGAATTTTTGTTTGACCTATCGCTGAGGCTCACCAAAATTGACTGATGCCTCCTATCATTTTACATTAATATATACTACGCCTTCTTTCACCAAAGCCTTAAACTGAACCCACTCTCAACCTAATGCTTTCATGTTTTTTTACCACCCCAATAACCTTCATGTGGTCTATTTTTAGATATTGAATTTCATAACATGCTGCAATGATCATGATTTCCACTGCTCGTGCTCAAAACAAGTATTAACATGTTCTTGACGTCGATTCAACATTTTTATGAATTTCAACTATATTTAAATCTTGGTAAGGTAGTCGTGAAACTATTTTGCTTCAATGAAATAAGGACATATACCACCAATCTAGTGCATAAAGGCCAAAACACAGTGAGAGCGACACAACAAAGTCGCCGTAAATTGGTTGCTGCCAAAGATTCGAATATATGGAAGTCCCATATAGTTATCACAATGAGAGCGACTCGACAAGTTGCCAACAAAAAGTTTGGGAAAATCTCTAAATTAGTTGCCAACATAATTGACATTTCTGTGTGGACAGTGAATAATTGACATTCATGTTATGTGGATTTGGTAATTTTTATAAAGAATTGCAAATTAAAAGATTGTAGTAAATAAACTAGTTATTAAAAACTTTAATAAAATTAATTTCTTTAATTAGTTTGAGAAATTATGAGTTTTGAGGAGGAATTTATAGAGAAAATGGGGGAAAAGTTATGCTGTACGATAAACGTTATCCCCTGTATGGCAATCTCATCTTTTTTTTTAGGTTTTTATTTATGCTTTTACAATTTTAAGAAAGCCGAATAAGCTATACTAAATATTTTTCTTAGTTTTTTCCTTGTTGCCATTTCTTTTACATTAATAAAACAGTGACTGCTGTCAAAAACATTTGTCGAGTCGCGTACACTGTGTTTTAAATGCGATATTGTTGCCAACTAAGTTGCCAGCATTGTTGTGTCGCTCTCACTGTGTTTTGGCCTTAACATACATCGATTCAATTCCCATATCACCCACGAAAGCTATTCTTTTACACTACACAACATTACATTAATTCATCTCAGTGTTACATACATACATATCCACAGCTAGGAAGTATATCACCAAGTCCCGAGTGAGATGTTCACTAAAGCTTCCTAATGTGTTAGAGCAAGACAGATGATAAGAAATATCATGGGATTTTGTTGCCGAACTCTCATAGCCTAACACAGACATTTGCTCTGGATCGCTTTTTGGATGTGAAATACAGAGAAAAAGTTTATAACTTAAGATATAAAAATAGATAATGAATTTGATATGGATAAATATTGTGTGAAAAATTGATTTGGTATATATTATTTACAGTTGTTGCTGTTTTTCAGTAGAGAAATTGGAAATCTTATATTTTCAACTTTCACTGCTCATCTACAACATATTCCACATATTACTCACAGCTCTCAAGTACTCATCTAAGGCAACATATTATGCTATATTAATATAATAACTCAACCTTCTTTCATTAAAACTTTTAATTTAATCAACTCCCAACCTACTTTCATGGTAAGATTTAAAGATGAATAAATAATATTTCCATATCCTACTAGAACTATATCATTCCAAATACCCACTCTCAACATCGAGGTCTTCACTATTGAACTTGAAGCATTATCAACTTTTTTCCGACTTCTCTGATACTCGTACAACACCATTTCGAGGAGATAAATACCAAATACCATACATCAAAACTTTTAACTTAATACATAACTTACAGTACCTACTCTAAACCCCCTACTACGATCGCCACTATGGACACTTTCAGGCTAGGCTAACAAGGTACTCTAGAAAGATTTCGTGTGGCAACACTGGTCATGCCATTACACCTTATCAATTATAAGTTCCACTACTCATCTAAGACATCATATCCTATATATTAATATCAGTTGTTGTTGTTATTGTTGTTTTCAGCTAAAGAAATTGGGAATCTTACATTAAAAAACATAAATCACTCAATTTGTTTACTTTACTCGGCTGCTGTGCGAATTTGTTTACATTATTCGACAGCTCCCAAACAACTTCCATTACTCATCTAAGACAAGATATCATACTACATGGATATCCTAACACCACCTTCTTTCATCAAAACATTTAATTAAACCCACTCTCAACCTAATGGTAAGAAAATAATGTGATCACTTCAATAGTATGAAGATAAAATTATCATATTCTTATCAGCTTCATGTGAACTATGATATCGAGGTCAATCAAATCTCATAACAGCGTGACTGATTGAGAAATTTTATTGATAATAAAAAACAATTCGTCATAAAATGTAAGACTTTTCAATACAAACTCCTAGATACAAAAAAGACATTAATCGCTCAATTTGTCTGCTTTACTCGGACGTATTTGTTTACGCAAGATATCAAATTACCAGCCGCCTGGCCACCTTTTCTAATGCTTTAATTTCCATTACTTCTAATGATTTCATGTGTCGTACCATCCCAAGCAGCCGTCATTTATTTTTACACATCTAATATCATAACATGATCATATAAAAGACACCTACAGACCACAACTGCCGTTATAGTTGTTGTTGTTGTTTTTTTCAGCAAAAGAAATTTTCAATTATAACTTCCACTACTTATCCAAGACATCATATCCTACAGATTAATATCAGTTGTTGTTTTCAGCTAAAGTAATTGGTAATCTTACATTAAAAAATATAAATCGGTCAATTTGTTTACTTTACTCGGCTGCTGTGCGAACTTAGTAGTATAGCTATGCGGGTACCGGATCACTTTTTCCATACAAAAAGTGTCCGGAACTACCAGACCACTTTTCCCATACAAAAAGTGTCCGGAACTGCCAGACCAGGGGATGATATCAAAGTGGAGGTTGCTGGTTAAGTTTGATCTGGTCTTGGAGGCTACAATTTGACCTTGAGGTGCCCCCTCCTGTGTCTGGGTACGCTGGTTAAGTTTGATCTGGTCTTGGAGGCTACAATTTGACCTTGAGGTGCCCCCTCCTGTGTCTGGGTACGCTGGTTAAGTTTGATCTGGTCTTGGAGGCTACAATTTGACCTTGAGGTGCCCCCTCCTGTGTCTGGGTACGCTGGTTAAGTTTGATCTGGTCTTGGAGGCTACAATTTGAGCTTGAGGTGCCCCCCTCCTGTGTCTGGGTACGCTGGTTAAGTTTGATCTGGTTTTGGAGGCTACAATTTGACCTTGAGGTGCCCCCTCCTGTGTCTGGGTACGCTGGTTAAATTTGATCTGGGCTTGGAGGCTACAATTTGACCTTGAGGTGCCCCCCTCCTGTGTCTGGGTACCCTGGTTAAGTTTGATCTGGTCTTGGAGGCTACAATTTGACCTTGAGGTGCCACCTCCTGTGTCTGGGTACTGGTAGGTATGTTGACTTGGATATGTCCGTCTTCAGGCCGATACGTCACCGACCCTGAGGTCATTGACCTTTGACCCTTGACCTTTGACCTTCGACCTTTGACCCCTGACCCCTGACCCCTGACCCTGATGTCATTGACCTTCACACACACACACACACACACACACACACACACACACACACACACACACACACACACACACACACACACAAACACACACACACACATACACACACACACACACACACACACACACACACACACACACACACACACGCACACGCACACACACACACACACGCACACGCACACGCACACACACATACACATACACACACACACACACACACACACACACACACACATACACACACACACACACACACACACACACACACACACACACACACACACACACACACACATACATACACACACACACACACACACACACACACACAACGTCATACTAAAAGATTTTCTACCAGGCGATATTCAGTACCATGTTATTAAATTAACAACAACAACTAACGTAGGTAGATATGATGACCTAGGTATGAAATAGCCTAATTTTTGATCTTCAGGTGTGATGCTTCTAGTTTTATTCGTACAGCCGAATAATGTAAACAAATTCGCAGTCGAATAATGTAAACAAAATTCTCACAGAGCCGAGAAAGTAAACAAATTTATGAAAGATTCTCAATAGCTGAAAAAAAAAACAATAACTGATATGTTGCCTTAGATGAGTAGTTGTAATTGAAAATTTCTTTTGATGAAAAAAAACAACTGCGGATTAAAAAGCCGAGAGTGATCATGATATCTAAAAATAGATCACGGCTGCTTGTAAGAAGTAGTGGAAATTAAAGCCTCGGTGGACAGGTGGCTGGTAATTTGATACCGCCAAGTAAAGTAAACAATGGTTTTTGTATCTAGGAGTGTGTATTGAAAAGTCATTAGTTGTATGAAAAATTGTTTTTTATTTATTCACATCATTAAATCTTAAATTATAAACTTTTTCTCTGTGCTTCATATCCAAAATTGACAACAATATATCTGAAGTTCTATTAATCCTATCTTGGAAGCGAAAGCGATCCAGAGCATATGTCTCCCATGGTCCTTTTCTGGGTTCATAATCAATCATATAAACTTGTGGAGCAGCAGTACTAAACTTGAGCTTCATTATCACAACTAATTAAAACAACTATTTTCACATTATTCCCTTGTTATTATTCAACGGTTATAATAAATAATTGGATACAGATTAATATCATTCTGAATAAATTCAATTTTATATGATCGCCCGATTGGTACTCTGTTAATCACCGAGAAATCTCCCTGGACATTTATTTTACTCAAAGTATCGTCCGAAATTGTGTTGTATCGTGAAGGAAGAAATAGTTGATAATTCTCGAAATCAAGAACCACACGAGCTCCAAATGTAGTTGTACACCTTCTCGCTCCAAGAATCTTGTACTCTTTATCCAACTCCATTTGGCACGTCTTCAGGGACGGTTGGTACTGCTCCAACTTCTTTAGTTCATCAATTGCGTTTGACATTATTATTATTTGCTCCTTGCTTCCTATTTGTTTGAACTCTGGAATGAAACTGATAGTGAATCTGATTCAGCTCCTTAATTTATAGCTAATCTTTCAAAACAAGTTTAATCCTGTTGTAACCAATCCGCGCAGCTGAATAAAGTCATCCTCATGTAATTTCATATCACCCCACTTCCTGTTTACAAATTCGCATTTAAGCGGAATGAGTCATGCACACCTGTGTAAACAAATTTAATCGAATGAGCCATCCTCACGTAATTTGATATCACTTCACTTCCTGTAAACAAATTCGCTGAATGAGTCATGCGCACCTGTGTAAACAAATTTCACTTCCTGTTTACAAATACGCATTTAAGCTGAATGAGTCATGCACACCTGAGTAAACAAATTTAATCGAATGAGCCATCCTCACGTAATTTGATATCACTTCCCTTCCTGTAAACAAATTCGCTGAATAAGTTATGCACACCTGTGTAAACAAATTTAATCGAATGAGCCATCCTCACGTAATTTGATACCACTTCACTTCCTGTAAACATCATTTTTGCTTCAATTATCACTCTTAAGCGACGTGTGCCACAGAAAATATATTAAGTATAGTCTAAAATATGCATTGTAAATAAAAATTGTATTATGTTTATAATGCCATTTATTGAAATGATTTGTTTTAATTACATTATAGCTTAAGTCTAAAGTCTTTTTTCTTTAGTTCAGGAAAGCCAAGATTTCAAAGATATAGACTGATCCTTATAATGAATATTCCTTATGCCTTTAGACCAAGATGGCTTTAGAAGGATCCTTGTGCACCATTTTCACAAATAACATCTCTCCGTCTTTACTTTTTGCGATCTTTGTTGGAATATCCTGATTTTTCGAGCTGTTGGTAGGGGACAGTCGACTCGTTTTTGGATGAAAAGCTTTCTTCCTTATTTTTAGAGAGCATCGATTTCATAGATGTAGACTGAGCCTTATATGAATATTCTTTACGACTTTCATCCGTAGGCTTTAGAAGGTTTGTAGTATCCTTAGAACTCATGTTGAAAGTATTACGTAATTAGCTTGCCAACAGCGGTCTGTTTAGGTAAAGAGCAAAACATGAACTGAAAACAAGTTATGAAACTATTATTTATATGTATTTGACACGTGGTCTTGGAGGCAGCAATTTGTCCTTGATCTCTGACGTCACCTTTACCTTTGAAACCAGCAGTGTCGACACTTAGAGGCTACAATTTGACCATGATTCAGCTTCGATAAGAATATGGTAATTTTATCTTCGGAATATTGGTGTGGTGGGCCTAATTTTTCTTACTATTAACATCAACTGAAAAACAAGTTATGAAACTATTATTTATATGTATTTGACACGTGGTCTTGGAGGCAGCTATTTTTCCTTGATCTCTGACGTCACCTTTACCTTTGAAACCAGCAGTGTCGACACTTAGAGGCTACAATTTGACCATGATTCAGCTTCGATAAGAATATGGTAATTTTATCTTCGGAATATTGGTGTGGTGGGCCTAATTTTTCTTACTATTAATGAAAGTGAATAAACAAGACTTGTCAATAAATCACTTGGTTGATGAGTATTGCAAGTTGTATGGAAGATTATAATTAACTGTGAGTAAACAGTAAAGAAGAAGATTTCTGGTAACTGTATGTTCCATACATAATCTTACAGGCGGAAGAAAATTTTACAAGGATCTGGTAACTGCATTTCCTTATAAACCTTATATAAACCGTATATAAACCTTATATAGATTCATATGTTCTAGATGAAATCACATTCTATAATATCTGAAAATAGATAGCAGCAAAATGAAAGGCTATACAAATTTGGTGGCAGTTTGTTCTATACAAAATCAAATAAATTAAAGTTATATATGCGTTATTATAATATAACCCAAATTAAATTTTAACTAAGTTTCATTTAAATGGCTTGGTGAATATGGACCTTAAAATGAAATCAAAGTTTAATTTGGGTTATTTTATTTTATAATGATGCATATATAAATTTAATTTTAATTTAAGTGGGCCCCGACGCTCTCTAACGGGAGTACTAAAACACGAATTAAATTAAATTTCAATTAAATGGTTGGGTGAATACGGCCCATCTGTATGGATATAGGCTATAGCTTTACCCAAAACGACTTGCATGAGAATTTGGTTAGTGGTTAGTGTCTTCTTAAATGTGAGACTGTTGAGATGAATATTGAGGAGCTTATAAGAGAATATAATAACATTTTTCTCGATGAACAAATTCAAGAATGCTATAACTTTTGAATATTATATAAAAATATTAAGAAAGTTGAGTCAAAATGTTATGAGCACCTTGTAAGCTGGGCTTGGGCAAGAGGTGATGCAACGGATGGATCAGTATGAGTTTGTGACCGAAAATATAAACAAATTTGATACAAGTGATTACCCAGAAGATAATCAATTCAATTTACCGCTCATGAATAAAAACATTCCTGGTCTAATGAAGGATGAGCTGAATGGGAAAATCATGAGCGAATTTCTTGTCTTGCGCTCGAAAATGTACAGTCTGCAAATAAACGATGGTAAAACTGTAAAGAAAGCAAAAGGAGTAAAGGCTAATGTAGTCCAGAGACATATCAATTTCGAAGACTATGTCGAATGTTTGAATAACAAGCAAGTATTAACTGCTAATCAGAGCTCTATACGATCGCATAACCATAATGTCTACACGATCGAGTAATATTTGCCCACTAAAGCGAGCTTCTAATGCTAGGGCGGCTTGAGAAAAAACATTTACACGTGGTCTCAACCTTGACCCTGACATCACCTTTGAAACCGGAAAGGTGTCAGGACTTTGGCCGTCATCCGGAAGTGTGTCTTGGAGGCTACAACCTTGATTTCCTATAATCAAGCACGTCACAGGGGATTCCATATTGCTTTTCAAAATAGGTCTGATAACTGCTTAACAACTTCTCGAACGGGTCAGATAACAGCTTAATAGCATTTCGAACAGGTCAGATAACAGCTTAACAACTTTTCAACCAGCTCTTATAACTGCTTAACAACTTTTCAACCAGCTCTGATAACAGCTTAACAGATTTTAAACAGGTCTGATAACAGCTTAACAGCTTTTCAAATAAGGCTGATAACAGCTTAACAGCTTTTAAACAGGTCTGATAACAGCTTAACAGCTTTTTAAACAGGTCTGATAACAGCTTAACAGCTTTTTAAACAGGTCTGATAACAGCTTAACAGCTTTTTAAACAGGTCTGATAACAGCTTAACAGCTTTATAAACAGGTCTGATAACAACTTAACAGCTTTTCAAACAGGTCTGATAACAGCTTAACAGCTTTTCAAACAGGTCTGATAACAGCTTAACAGCTTTTCAAACAGGTCTGATAACAGCTTAACAGCTTTTTAAACAGGTCTGGTAACAGCTTAACAGCTTTTTAAACAGGCCTGATAACAGCTTAACAGCTTTTCCTGCAGACTGATGATGGAAAGGAATTCTACAACAGCCTCTTTAAAAATCTAATGCTGAAGCATGCAATTAATCATTACTCTACGTACAGTTTCCTCAAAGCATCAATAGTGGAACGATTTAACCGAACTCTAAAGGATCTGATGTGGAAGGAATTCAGCTTTAATGGAACTTATCAGTGGATTGGTATGGTAAAGAAACTGCTCACTGAATACAATTCAAGAATACATCGAACTACAAAAATGAGACCACGTGATATCAACGCCTCCAATGAGAAACAACTGCTTTCAACTGTATACAGTCATATAAAAATTGTTGTTCCTGCAAAGTATAAAGTCGGAGATTTTGTACGCATCAGCAAATACAAGCATATATTTGAGAAAGGCTATACACCAAACTGGACAGCTGAGATTTTAAAAATTATTAAAGTTCAAAACACAAACCCCATCACATATCGGCTGGAAGATTATCAAGGAAATCCAATCACAGGAGGATTTTATGAATTGGAGCTGCTAAAAGTTAAACAATCAAACCTATATCTCGTAGAGAAAATCTTAAAGAAGAGTGGAGATAAAGCTTACGTTAAATGGCTCGGATTTTCATCAAAACACAATTCTTTGATTAATAACAAAGATGTTTTATAATATCTTGAAGAAACATTTAATAATTTAAAATAATTATAATACTTTATACATGTAGTTATAATGCAAATTACTTTAATAAATAAAACTAAAACCCTCTACGATTTCCATTACAGTTTTATGCAGCGTCAATTTGGAGATAAATGTAAAGTCATGTATACAGATACAGATTCACTAATATATGAACTTGAAGAGAAAAATGCATATGAGTTCATGGCTGAAAATATAAACAAATTTGATACAAGTGATTACCCAGAAGATAACCAGTTCGATTTACCGCTTATGAATAAAAAGATTCCTGGTCTAATGAAGGATGAGCTGAATGGGAAAATCATGAGCAAATTTGTTGGCTTGCGCTCAAAAATGTACAGTCTGCGTGTAAACGATGGTAAAACTGTAAAGAAGGCAAAAGGAGTAAAGGCTAATGTAGTCCAGAGGCATATCAATTTCGAACACTACGTTGAATGTTTGAATAACAAGCGAGTATTAACTGCTAATCAGAGCTCCATACGATCGCATAACCATAATGTCTACACGATCAGCCAAAAGAAGATTGCATTGAGTCCATATGATAACAAGCGGTATATTATGAGTGGGACAACGGATACTCTACCATGGGGACATTACTCTATTCAATCAGAACAGCAAGGAGCAGACGCAGAAAACAAATAATCTAAGGCTAGTCTAACATATGTATTGTAAATAAAAATTGTATTATAGCTAAAATGCCATTTAATGAAATAGTTTGTTTTAATTGTAGGTATTATAGTATAAGATATACATTATTGTAAAATAAAGAAAGTTTTATTACAGTTATAGGGAAACCGATTAAAGGAATTGATTGATACACTAAGAATTAAATGTTAATATTTTTCGTCGTTTTGTTTCTCGCATTCAGGAGTGTGTGATGTTAATTTTTCTTCAGAGTAAAAGTAGAGCAAACATCTCTCACATATATACTTTCTGCTCTTTCTTTTTGAAGTTTGTTTATATACAAGGCGTGAAAGATCTTTAATCCAGCAGAAATGATATCTGCTGGCATCATCATCATCATCATCATCCATATGATCATCATCCTGGTCATAGTTATCTTGCAACATTAAGAGATTTACATGTCGCTCCATCCTGTGTTTCG